>JBBMFX010002836.1:0-13400 GCA_037832545.1 Rhabdalestes septentrionalis | reverse complement strand
GAGTCCCGATCGAGTCATAAAGTCTGATTATCGGCCGATACCGATCGTCCGCCGATCGATCGGAGCATCACTACTTTCATGTGTAAGTGTCGATGCTGCTATGTCCTTGGCTGCAGTCATCGTGTTTTCGAGTGGACCTCCACCTCCCGTTTGCCGCTGGCTTCTCCTTTGGCTGGAGAGTTTTTGTTTCCCCCTTCTCCTAACGTCATTGTACCTCTTGCGGCACTGTTGGGCTGTCCTCCTTTGATTGGTCAAGGAGGAAACAATCATGATCTCTCTTCCCATGCCTGCTTCACTGACTGGGCTTTGGGAGGATGCCGTCCATCCCCGAAGATCACTAGCTCCCGTGCCTTTACCTCACGCACGAGCAATTCGGATTCTTGGCTGGAGAACCTATCCGGACGTCCTGGTAATTCTGCCATGATTATTTCCAGCACGCCATTGACAATGCGCTGGTTATTTAAAAGAAGTGAGAGTGTGAACTAGGATTGGTTTATTGCATACAACGCCCAAGACACACCTATGACTAATTTACTCACTTAGGACAACCCATTTGAACTATGTGCCAGGCACATTTTTCATTTTTCCTACTGGCACTATAGCGCTTTGCGCTGGCCTTCCCCCAAAGACAACTGTGCTTCTGACTTCAGACAATACGCGACTGACCGTGAAAATCGGGTCCTCAGAGTCTCTCCTCAGTATCCTCCTCCCAACACACTCTGTGTCTCTCCTCAGTATCCTCCTCCCAACACACTCAGTGTCTCTCCTCAGTATCCTCCTCCCAACACACTCAGTCTCTCCTCAGCATCCTCCTCCCAACACACTCAGTGTCTCTCCTCACCATCCTCCTCCCAACACACTCAGTGTCTCTCCTCACCATCCTCCTCCCAACACACTCAGTGTCTCTCCTCACCATCCTCCTCCCAACACACTCAGTCTCTCCTCAGCATCCTCCTCCCAACACACTCCCAAACCAATGGAATCTCACCTCTCTTACTTTTTCTCAAAAAGGTCCAACACAAGCTTACCCTCTAATGTTTATTTTTCTGAGTTTTCGTTCCTGATCCTGTCCATCCTCATCACTCCCAATGCAAAGCTTAACATTTTCAACTCTGCCACCTCCAGCTCTGCTTCTTGTCTTTTCATCAGTCCCAATTCTCCAAACCAGCAACCAAACAGGTCTCACAAATGTCTTGTATATCTTCTCTTTCGCTCTTGCTGGTACCTGCCTGTCTCTGCTCCACACATTCCACAACACAAAACACTCCTGCCACTCTTCTCCACCAATTCCACCCTGCCTGCATTTTCTTCTTGTCATTTACACACTTCTTACACATCTTTTACTGTTGACACTAAGTTTTCAGATTAAGACCAGTGAGCTTTATTATTGGCTTTTCTGTGGAAGATTCTGAATGACCAATCAGCAGAGTTTTTTTTATTGAACCACACTGTTAGATTCTGTGAGGAAAGGTTCAAGTTTAACATATTCATTAAAGTAGAATCAAGTGTGTGCACCACATCCCCAGGGAAAATCCCAGCCCTGTTCTTTAATCTTCATCACTCCCTTCACTGGACGGCACAAAGTTTGAAAACCTTTTTCTATAAAAGTAAAACAAAAAAAAGAAAGGGTTGCATACAATCGGGACACATTCTGCAGTTGGATAGAAGTCGCTCAGGTTATGAGTGATGGTCTGGACGCTCCTGTGATCTCTCCAAGCAGAACTCATTACCAGCCCTCGCCCTGTCATCACACACACCAAACAATGAAACGGTTGGAGTTAACGAGTGTTGCCTGGCCCTGGAGAGCTTCTGCAGTTCCCACTTTCTGTAGGAAAAGAAAGTTGAAAGGAAAGAAAGCGATCTAGTCAAGAGAGCCAACAACAAAGCTGAGAAGTCGTAGAGTGAATGTGCTAGAAATTATCATTTCAAATGTCTGTTGTGTAACATATGACACACTCTTAGAATCAAGGGTGCCAGCAAGGGTTGAGAAAAATGATACAGTTCCAAAGAAAACTCTTGTTGAATGAACATATATTACCAACATAAGGGACTGTATGCTGAATTTTTCTTTTGATTAATTTATTTTTTCATTTGGTTTTATATTTAATTTCCCCCTGACCTTTACACTGCCTCTGTGCATCTGTTTGATTTAACCAGACTGCTTATCTTAGTGTGCCTTTGAGACTGATATATGTAATAGAAACCTCTGTTCTGATGGGCTGTCTTGGATTGTACCTAATCTCTAAAGCAGTGCAGGTTGAATCACACTTTTGAACTTCATGATAAAGAGACAGTGCCAAATTGCTGTAGGCTAAATAGGAGGATGTGCTTTTCTGGGATAAAAAAACACACCCCTGCAAAAGAACAAGTGAACAGTTCATTTTCTCAAAATACATCAAAATATGATAAATGATGCAGTGTTCACAGAACTTGAATAATTTAAAGAAAACAAATCTCTTGTTCACTCAGACGTAAATAGTAATAATTATCTTTGATGTACTTCTAGTAGTTTTTTGCCGTCCAACTGGTCAAATTGTGAGAGGAGAATGAGCAAGTTGCTGAATAACCTTTGCAATACCAGACGTTTCTCTATACATTGCTTTATGGAACAAAAATGCTTCTTAAGTGGCATCATTTTAAAGAATGTAGTCGAAAAATAAAATGGTTTTGTTAACGGCAGATCAATCTTAAGGTGACAACACTGTTGCACCAGATCGAAGTGAAGGCTGAACTCCACATGAAGCCTTCACGTCCACTCATTTCTGGAGGACATTGGTGGCCTATTGCTTGTGTGAATAAGTGTTAATGTATGTTAATGTTCTCAGGCTGTACTCCGAAGAAATGTGGCCGAGCTGTTTCCGATAGTGTGGTAACTAAGGAAGAGGCACAGGCACTGAGGAGGTGAACAGACACACACACTTTCCGTCAACACGTCCAGCACTCAACACCTGTCTAATGTTCTCATTTAATCCCCAGGTTAGCTGAGAGAGGACTGTCTCTTGGTGGTTCAGATGGAGGAGTAAGTAGACTGTGCTTTCTTCTGAATTCTGTGTGAGGTTTGATTGTTTCATCAGATATGTGTATGCACACTGAGGTACTGTGGAGCTGCACCCGTGGGCCATTTTATCGGAAATTCCTGCCATATCGATGCATTGAAAATAGCTTGCTTATCGCAGCACAATCCTTTCCAACTTATCTGCCATATCCTTGAATGCCAGATGCTCAAGCTGTTTTGATTGTATTGCAGCATTGCTGGGAGTTACACACTTTAGAATTGCTGCCAAAAATCAAGAGAGATCCACATATAAAGGCCCCAAAAATAACTGACACAAATTTTCAATGGAAACATATGTATAGTTGCTAGTTTTACAACTACAAGAGGACAAGAATCCATGCAAATCTTTGATTACTCCCTCAAATCATGTCAATACTTTAATGACACATATATCTTGATAATGCACGTCCCGATGCAATACACAAGGGGGCAGTGCTTGACTATATCCTTGTGTTTGACTTTGAATTTCTTACTGTTGTCTATACCATTATTTCTTTAAATATGACTCTTATATGAAGAATTCTTTTATTATAACAGCTGTAATATAATCAAATACCAATATAGATTTTGTTCATCTTTATTTGTAATGCATTTCTTAAAATGTCATGGCTGCTCTGCTGACATTTTGGGTTTTTCACCATATCTCTTTACAGAGCCACTTTTTGCCAGTTAGGTCCCTTTAAAAAAAAAAAGAAATATAATTTCTGATTACTTAAGGGTACACTGAGCCCAAATAACAGACAGCATTTTTATGCTATGATGGATGTAAGAGCAAAGATATTAGGAACTGCAGGTCTCTGACATTTCATTTTATGTTATTAAGAAGGGGCATGATTGTGAAATAACGGTTGTGTATTTGACGGGTTATGACCCATTGAACGCAATTTCCAGCACTATATAATTTTTTTTTACCGTTGCTCTGTCCGGCATGCTTAGAAAGCTTAGAAATACTTGGACCATCCAAGAGGCTTAGAATTGAAGACACACTGCCACTTTATGCAAAGCACATTTTTTATGAAGTGTGACTGTCTTAAGCTGGAGATAGGGTTTGTTTGAGAATGAGCAGGAATATGGTTTGTTTGAGAATGATCTCAGTCAATCCAGAATTATTCATGCCATGGTGCTTGAAAGTTTGGGAAACCTTTTTAATTATATCTGTGCTTCGGCACACTTAAAAGTACATCAAGAAAACCCAGAGAAACAAACGAGACAAAAATAACATACTTGTTCATTTATGTATGAACTTCTACTTCTACAAATGTGCTGTGAAAATCAGATTTCAAATCAATCTTTAAATAAAACAGGGAGCACACTCACATGTGATTACATGTACATTTATGGGATTTATCTGACGTACATTCATGCTCAAGTGGTCCACATCTGTTTCTTGAAGCGTTAAGCCCACTATTCAAGTTACTCCAGACTAAGTACACCCAAACACCTTTCAGAGAAAAGTCTTATGTTAAGACAAAGAAATGCAGGCGGAGGAATGTATGTCCAAATGTAATATGTTTGCCCTTATTTATGTAATTCAGTTTTCTTTGTCCCCTTTTAGGGCTTAAATATGAATTCCTGAGGATATAGTTGAAAAATAAGGGTAAAGCATGTATGATTATGGTTAGAATTATTTTCATTTTATTTTGTTCATTTATGTATGTATTGATGGAAATCAATATTATATACCTGTGAGTGGATGTGTTTGCTTTCACTATCTGATGGGACACCCTTTTGCAGCAATAACTTTGGAATTTTGTTTGCTTTCCTCACATGAAAATCTCATTTCAGGTTCACTATGTCAGTTCAGGACTTTGACATTCGCCTTCCAGAACAGAACTTTATTCTTCTTCACCCGTTCCTTGGTAGAACAACTTGAGGGCTTAGAGTCGTTTAACTGCACGACCCACTTTCTTGAGATTAAGTTCATGGACAGTCCTGACATTTACCTTTCAAATTTGCAGGTATAATTCAGTTCGTAGTTCCATCAACGATTGAAAGCATCCTGGCCCAGATACAAGCACCACCATTTAAAGCACAAAAGATCTTCTTGGTCTTATCCGTCCATTAGCTGTTGGTGGGAAGCAATTTTCTTTTTTGGAGAGGCCTTTGACCTTCTGTAGAAGTGACCCTGCCTTCCTTTGTGACCTCCCAGACTATTCTATGGCTTGCTCTTGGATTGATCTTTGTTGATAGACCTCTCCTGCGGAGGGTAACAAGGAGGGTAACAATGGAATTTCTTGGGGGGGGGGTTCCATTCGTACACAGTCTGTCTGAGTCTGGCTTGACTTTTAGAGACGTTTTTGCAACCTTTTCAAACCTGCAGAGAATCAGCAACTCTCCTTTCCTCATAAATCTCTCTTATTTGTGCGGTGAAGATCAGATTTCAGATCAATCGCAGTCATTTAAATAATCACTCACATGTGAGTACATTTACATTTATGGGATTTAGCTGATACTCTTATTGTAATAAAGTAAGGAAGGCAGACTCTAATTTCATTATAACACTAATTAAACGCTAATCTTAGAGGCTCACATACTTTTGACACACACCGATGTGTAATCTCCTCATTAAAAAGCATTGTAATATTTTTGCCCTTATTTAGTTGATTATGATTATGGATAAGATTATTTTCCCCCTCCTGTAAATTTTCCCTTTCCAAGATACAAAGTTTATGATACTGATTATAAGCAATGCAGCCACGTACCCTGCCGTTTCGGTTAAAGTGTCTATTTGGATCCGTAGAAACTTTGTGTCATTTTTTTTGCTTCCGTATCTGTTTTTTTTTGTTTTTGTATTAAAACCTGCCTACATTTTTCCATTTGCTTGATCTGTTGACTCTAGGCCTCCATTCTAGACCTTCACTCTGGAGCTCTGTCAATGGGGAAGAAGTTTGTCAGTATCTACAGGTGAGTGAATATGGCAGGGTTGAACTTCCTGTAGCAAGGTTCAAAAACAGTGTGCCTGACTCACCTCAGCCTGCTGTCTCAAAACTGGTTCTGAAGCCTTATCAGCCTGTCTCAGCACACTTTTCATCTGCACATCAAAGTATGCCTCAGGGCCTTGAGACCTAAGGTGAAATTTATAGCGAACTGAGGTGTACTTGCGTTTCGCCCGCTGCTTTCCTTTACACGTGGCACCTGGATGTTTTCCTATAAGCCTGCCCTGTTTAGGATGGCTTGCAATTCTGTGCATTCAATCAGACTGCCACTGTGCATATTTTGACAAGCTTAGGATGCTACGAAGTCTCACTGTATGGGGCACAGTTTGCATCTTAATGTGTCTACATTATTTGTATTCTAGCTTTTGCATGCTTGTTAAAGTGGGTCACAGTAGTGCGTTTGCTATTGCATTTCAGGTGCAGTGTGTCTCATTTCTGTCTTATCTGGTCCCTATTTAAACAGGTATTTCAGTGACCAAATAAGGGAAGTGTTCACGGAGGAGGATTTTAACCTTTATAGGTAGAGTAAAGCATGCATTTACACACTGATGAACTATTGTCATCTTATTTCTTTGGTTTACCCATTTGTTCAGCTGTTGGGTTTGGTAGCACATGTATAAAATAAAATAATTATATATATATATATATATATATTAGTGAATAGACTTTTGACAAGCAAAAAATCCTGCTAGGCCATCACAAAACACCACATGTTACCACAGTGCAGTATAACTCAATATATTTGGTGTAATATACACTCATTTAAGGTATTTTAGCTCACGTTCTCAAACATTATTGTACTTTATCTATTCTGACATTCCAGTAGTGAAAGTGAACCTTCTGCCATACATGAACAGCCCACAGCACAAAGTTTATTCTCTGCATTTTAAGCAGTGTGCAGCCAGGAACACAGTGCTTGAGGAGCAGTGTGTGGGGTTGGTACCTTGCTTAAGAGTGTGTCAAAGGTGCCACTAGCAGTGCTGGGATTCAAACCCACGACCTTCTGATTGCAGGGACAACTCCCTAATCACTAGGCTACTAGCTGCCCCAGCTAACTAAACAGTTAAACTAAGCATCCAAGTAGTTTTAAGACTCTAAATGCTGTTGTGACATTTGGCAAACATTTATTTCCAATTTTTTTATTTGCCCCAAATCAGGGATGTACGCGGTCGCATTCAGAGACTGATTGCTGAAACGTTTGGGTTGGACTCCACTCAGATGTACCTCACCAAACCTACATTCTTCTCCCGCATCAACAGCACCGATGCTAAGACCACTCATGATGAATACTGGCACCCGCACATTGACAAGGTACACGTACACACACACACACACACAACCCACATTCATAGATGCACACTAATCTCAGAGGAATGCTCAGGCACTGCTGGAAAATGTTATCCTCTGTTGTTTGGACACTCTCTTGTGTGTGCCCTGAAGTCTAATTTGAAGTAAGGTCACACTGCCATTACACATTCTGTTACAGCATGTAAAAAATGAGGCTCAGATTTTTTGCTGTGGAATGGACCAGAATTTTTAATAATGCAAAATGTTTTCCTGACCGGGTGCTTAAGGTGGTATCTGTTTTGAAATGTAAAATAAAACACAGAGCTTTGTTTATAGCCCTTGGTGTTTTGAAGTGTTTGTTAGTTTAATTATTTTACCTGACCTGAATGTCAAAATCATCATCATCATCATCATCAGTCCTGGTTCCATTATAGAAGAAGAAACTTGTATAAAGTCTGCCGTGCGATGAGCAGAACACAACAGACTTATTTGTTTACCTTACATTCAAATGTTTCTGATATATACAGTGCACTCCATGATTATTGGCACCTGTTTAGTTTAATGGCTTAGGGTAAAACCTCACACTGTCAAAATGGGGGAAAAATTCAAATCCTTATTTGAAAAAAAAAATGATTCAGGGGAAAAATCTAATTCCCCAATAAGAAATAAACAAAAACGTGATTTATTGGCATCACTGCAGTTAACAATTTTAAACACTTTCTCTTGCAGAACAACAGTACTGAGCCTTCGGCTGTAACATTTTAGAAGCACGTGAAATATGGAGTAGGGCATCCGAGAATTTTCCTCTTTACATAATCTCTTCAGATCATCCAGGGTACTCGGCCCTCTCTTTTAGCCTCTTCTCTTCAGGTTTTCATTTGTCTTAGGTTAGGGGACTGAGGTGGCCATGGCAGAGGTTTTATTCTGTGAGCAGCTGACCTTTTGTGTTGATTTGTGCAGATACTTTAGATCATTATCATGCTAGAAGATTTAATGTTGACAGTTACATTTTCCTGACAGCGGCAGCCAGATTTTGATTTAAACAGAGTCCATGATGCCATGTACCCTAACAAGGTTTCCAGGGCCTTTCATTGAAAACAGCCCCACAACATCACAGAACCTCCATCATACTTTACAGATGAGTTAAGGTACCTTTTCATAGCACATGCTTCCAGTCAAACTTGTAACAGCATATCGCAAACACGTATGTGGTTTACTGAAAAATTCTTTTTTCTGGTATGCCTTCCAGGTAACCTGTTGGAATAGAGGTGGCATCTGATGATGATTTTAGAGATTTTACTTTCTTTTATGTAATTCTTCAACAGTGATCCAACAAATATTTTTTTATCCTCTCATCCTACTCACTGTATGTGAGGACAGAAAAAAAAACTTGAAAAACTTGTGCCCTTATGCTGGAAATTTGTGAAAGTTAATGCCCACTCTTTTATTATTGCCCTAATAGCAGAAATTGCCATTTTCAAGTGGGTAGCTTATTATAACCATTGGCTTACGCAGGTCATCACACTTCTCCCTAATTTGGTTTGTGCTGTATTATCTGTCACAGACTTATGGATAACTAAGGGAGTTTGGCCTCTCTGTCACCACAATTACAGAGATCATGAAGTCATGGATTAAAGCTAGAAAGTTCTGCACACTCCAGTAAATGCAAAAATGTACAATATAAATTGGAGTCATGCTTAAGTTACTTTGTGCTCACTATAATTCCAGGCGTGCCAGTAATGGTTGCACAAGTGTTTTTGTTGTGCAAGTTATTGTTTATGTAACCCAGTGTGTTCTGTCTTATACAATATCTTTGCAAAGCCAACCCATTGTGTGCAGACTGATCAACTTCTGAATTACTTGTAGTTATGAATTGCAGTTTTATTTATAGCTCTGAGCTCTGACCCGCTGTGGCATGAACTATCACTATATAATACCTCTATAGGTTGCCCAAGGCACAAAGATTATAACAGCAGGACCTCCAGGTTGGACTGGTGGGTCCATCACATCCCACAAAGGTTTGATCAGATTGAGATCTGAGAAATTAGGATGCCTGAACTGGGGCCCTCTTCTGCTTCCAAACAACTTTGACCTGTTGAGGTATAAACTCCTCAAAACCCTCTGAAGGTGTACTGTAGGGGCATCAAGATATTGTAGCAGATACTTTGAGTCAGTGGAAAGTCTCCATGGTTCGAATTCATTGTCCGGCACATCCCACAGATGCTTTATCGGATTGAGATCTGTGAAATTAGCAGACCAAGTCTGCAAACTCAGTGAAAAACCATCCAATTGAAGGCCGGGGCCCAAGGTTCCACAGCAGCACATTGCCCAGAGCACCACACTGCCTCCACCAGCTTGCCTCCTTCCCAAAGTGCATCCTGGTGCCACCTCTTCCCTAGGTAAATGACAAACATGCACCTAGCCCTCCACACAATAAAAGAAATATGATTCATCAGACCACCACCACCTTTTGCTCCATGCTCCAGTTTTGTAGGTTCTTTCAGTAAGCATGGGTACTCTGGTGGGTCTGCAGGAATGCACCCCATACAGCAAGATGTGATGCACACCTTTCTTTCATAGCCAGCATTAGTTTTTCCAGCAACATGCAACATCACTCTTCCTTGGAACTGCACAATAAAGGCTAACCTTTACTCCCAGCTTGCATCAGTGAGCCTTGGGCATCCATGGCCTTGTCAGTTGTTCACTGATTCTCCTTCCTGGGCCACTTATGGCAGGTACTGTCCACTGCAAACAAGGAACACCACAGTAGAATTTGTAGTTTTAGAGCTCTGACCTAGCCATCATAATTAGGTCCTTATCAAAGTCGCTCTGGTTTTTCATTTGATTTCTATTATATCCCACAGCTGGCATTGAAGCGAGACACTCAAAGTTATTAATGTCATTTTTTAAAAAATTAAACTCTGGACATAGTGTTGAGGTCTTATATCAGTCACATGGCACCATCATCATTTTATATCCTTTTTAGCTATTTCATTACCTCATTCGGATAATTATGTTGAGTTATAAGATCACCATAATACAATTATGCAATTATTTTACAGAATTACACCATTTTCTTTCTTATTTTGTTGGTGACCTTGCAAATCTAATCATAATGAAAAAAATGTTTGGCCACTCATACTATAGCACACACACAACAGGCCTGATGTTTTGGCCCATTCTCTGATTAAAAAAAATACATAAACGTTTATTACAAGAAAACATTACTAGTATTTGAAGACGATATATCTGATCGTTTTTAGTGCACTTGCATTCAGTTTGTATTGGATCATAAAAAAAGTATCACTCATTGCTTCAGCATCACAAAATTCTGTATCATCGGACAAAATGTAATTCTTCAATAGGATAATGTTCCCAAAAATTCTTCAGAATGGCGTATCCAGGCCTAAGAAAACCTAAAATTTTAGCAAACATAAATAATGCCTCCCCAGCCTCCAGATCATTCTTCCGTTGAGCTGGCATGGGACGAGTTGGACTGACAGGTTCGAAATGAGTTCATGAGGCAGATCTGTTTGCATGTTTCAGAAAGTTGCTGTGAGACTATAGACAGAAGTTACTATGCTGCTATAATAACGGCAATGGTTTGTTATTTATACTAAAGCTTTTGCGTTCATTAAATTGAGTGTATATAGAGTATATCGTCACATTACACTTCAAAGCCAAGCAATCTAACTTGTTTTGAGAGTTTGCTATTTTTGCATTCCTTTGAATTGTTTTCTGGTATTCTTGATTTAAAGAGTTTTGGAATATCTTCAGGCAGTGTGTTTTAAACATGAGTCAATTTCTTGTGCTATAATTGGGGTGGGATCAGCATCTTAGGTGATTAGAACATCCAATGATCTATATGAAAAAGTCTTTGTTTATTTAGGGAAACATTTGAAAATGACATTAAATTCTTTATTAGGGCTTCTGGGTAAAATGAATATGCATGAGGACTGATTAAAGGATTTCAGCTAAAGCTCCTGAGGAACTCCCTATCACACTTGTACAGGACCAGCTCCCCCTACTGAACACTTATCTTAATCCCTATAAAATATGGCAAAGCTGCTCTCAGATCAGCCCATAAGACATAAGCTTATCACACAGACCAAAAAAAGGAGGCAGCTGTACTGCTTATCATTCACTGATGAGCTTGTTCTCTTTTTACAGGTACACTGAGCTTTGGATAAATCTTGACTAAAATAAAGGACTGCAATGCAAATTTAAATTGAATACCATTTGCACATTATTATATTATCTTAATGAACTGAAATATTTGTAATATGTTTTTCCTGTAGCCCTTTATCAACAACATCTGCAGGCCATAATGTAGCTATCAGAGTTCATGACACGTGCAGTCATACAACTTTCCTTAATGTTATTAAACAGCATGTTACTGTGATAACAGTAAAAAAATAAAGTAAGCATATTGAATGATTCTGATACAGTTAGAATATTAATGTGCTGTAGAACAGTTTAGCGAGCTCTTTGTGTCAAAATAGCTTTGATAACTGATGATTAATGAGTGAGCTGTTTCTTTAGATGGGAAATGCATGGATGCATAGAATTTTAAATTATACTAGTAATTTTTCACTTCATGCTCAGCAAGTGGGGGATGATATTTGACTTTGTTTGCCGAAGGGGCTCCACTTGTTGGCTTCTTCGTTAATCCACGACCCCATTTATGTTTTTGAGATGGCTTCATGAAATTGCACTGAGAAATTTCAGCCCTGCCATCGGTCATTCCCTGCTACACTTTCCCCTAATTGCCCCACCAACACCCCCATTTGCATAGAAATGATTTAGACCACTCACATGTTCGCATGTTGCCATTTTGTGTGCCAGCAGCATTTGCCCCTATGAGCCTGTAGAAGAGTTTAAGCACGTATGGTGAAAAGAGCACTTTCCTCTGGGATTTCTGCTTTTACCATTTTCCTGAAAAGGCCCTGGAAACCGCCAAAACCGGAACAACATTACCATTTGGAACTGTGAGAGGAGTAGTTAAAGTTGTAGAATTTATTACGTTTGGACACATTGGAGCATTCCGCTTAGGAAACAGAAGGTCGTGGCGTGAAAAAAAAAAAGTTCAGTACGTTATACAAACACTTGAACTTATATTACCTCAAGGAGAAAATGTTTCCCAGGCCATATCCCAGAGCATTTTATTTATTTAAGGCTAAAAGTTGATTGAGAAAGGAAACAACATAAAATGGATAATAATTTGAGCCAATACTTAACCTGTGCCCTTCTCTGGTGACAAAAATAATGTTTTACTATATTTGTGTTTTTTTACAGGTGACATATGGGTCCTTCGACTACACATCATTACTCTACCTGACAGATTATGGTGTGGATTTTGGAGGGGGGCGATTCATCTTCATGGACCCGAACAGCAACCGGACAGTGGAGCCTCGTGCAGGTATAACAGTGGTTTGCTTTTCTGTGTCTGTGACTGAATTCATCTGATGTTGGAAATGAATGCAATCTCAGACATTTTTGCCAGACATACTTTTATTCTGCATGAGTGGTGTGCCACCTGTGGCGAACGTATTACCACTCATCTTCCTTGAAGCTCCTGGAAATTCAAAATTTGCTGTAGTATAAATAAGGCATACATACTTTTTACGTGGATTTGGCCACTAATAATTCCAGTGAAGTTAAGGATGTGTGTATAATCAAGTAGGTGTTTGTCATTTCAACCACGAAATGAAGCAAGGTCCTCCAGCACCATGATGCAACACAAAGGACAAACACAGAAACAACACCAGACCACAAGTGTGTGGGCATGACATTAATACACAGAGGGCAAAAGGAGAGAGACTGCAGGAGAAACACAAGAGTAACAATTCAATATTTCAGTGCAACATCCATTGCAGATGAGAAAAGCAGCTGTGGTACCAGTTTAAATGCATAATGTGTGATGGCAGATACTGTAATGTAGCAGCTGTGTAATTAAGTGTAGAGAAAAAACATGCAAATATTGAGTTAGATAACAATAAACATTTGTGCAAAAATAACCATTGATCAGATTGCATGCTTGATAGTATATACCGTATTTTTCGCCTTATAAGACGCTCCGGAATATAAGACGCACCCAATTTTAAAGGAGGAAAATCTAGAAA
>JBBMFX010002827.1:0-13402 GCA_037832545.1 Rhabdalestes septentrionalis | reverse complement strand
TTAGTTACAGAGACAGTCTTACAGTCATTAGTTACAGAGACAGTCTTACAGTCATTAGTTACAGAGACAGTCTTACCCTCATTAGTTACAGGGACAGTCTTACAGTCATTAATTACAGAGACAGTCTTACAGTCAGGTGGTCACCTACTAATAGCTAAAGGGTAGTGACTTAAGTCCTGTTAAAAGATGAGAAGAATCTGGTATATTTTCCTAATTGCAGCTTTAGTCTTCTGAATGACATTATTATAACCAACACTGCAGTCTGACCTGTGGTTCAAACCTCGATGCAGAAAGTGACTATAAAATATTGCAGTTTCAGTCACTTTGCAATGATTCCTAAAAGGTATTAGTAATGAATAGAACAGTTAAAAGTACCTTGTGGTGCACAGTATGTATATATGAATATACACAGTATAATTGTTTTATTACAAACGAACAGAAAATAATAGAAAGGTGAACACAGACTCCCCGTGGCAGATTCTCTTGAGTTTCATGCAGTAAGGTTTCGGCAGCACCACCCTGAACGCTGTTTATTCCTGAGCATGTGTGTAATGGTACATGTGCACCGTGCGATCAGTACATTGTGTTGTAATTGATCCCTTTGTTGCCAGTTTAATGCAAGGTTTGGTTTTAAAAGCAGGCATGCTGTTTTCAAACAGCACAAGAATCTCAGGAATTTCCTTTAAATTCCCATAGGGATGTCTGTGGAGGCATTCAGTACCACACACACACACACACACACACACATACACACTCACTTCCAACGGGAAAACTGAGCTTCCATGATAAATCTATTCATAAAAAAACATGTTTACCAGTTTCACCAGTGCCAGGTTTGGGTCCTCTGAGAGGGAGAGAGAGAGAGAGAGCGAGAGAGAGAGAGAGAGAGAGAGAGAGAGAGAAAGACAGATACAGAGAGATAGACAGAGATAGAAAGAGAGAGAGAGATACAGAGAGAGAGAGAGAGAGAGAGAGAGAGAGAGACAGAGAGAGACAGAGAGAGATAGAGAGAGAGAGAGAGAGAGAGAGAGAGAGGAGCTTGGTCTAATGGACTTGGAAGTGTTCTTAATTACCCATATGGCTATGAATGCAGGAGGGTTAGGCGTGGGTATCTGCCTACCACCTGTGACAGAGGAGAGGAGAGAGGGAGGGAGACGAGGAAGAAAATGACTGAAATTCATTTTATTTCCACTGGTGAGTTCCGCGGGTGGAACATCTGTGTTATGCTTGAAAAGAGAATGAGAATTTGTGTTTGTGAAACAACAGAAAGATGAAGTGGATGGAGGGAGGAAAACATAGAACGTATGGAAAGAGAACTTCCTTCGTCGTGTCATTAAAGGAGGAAAACAGATACGCACAGAGTGGAGGGAACAAGAGAGAGAGAGAGAGAGAGAGAGAGAGAGAGAAAGAGAGAGGGAGGAGTGCGGTGTGGCGTTGGGCCCCGTGCTGTAAATTGCATCTGTTCCTAATTAGGGAGTGCTAATGAAGGCCCATGTTCGTTCTGATCCCACTGAGATATGGCCTGGCACACAGCCTCTGTCACAATGAGAGAGAGAGAGAGAGAGAGAGAGAGATAGAAAGAGAAGGAGGGAAAGAGAGAGGAAGAGAGAGAGAGAGAAAGAGATATATATATATATATATAAAATTTAACTCTAAATCACTGTTCAGATCTAAAGAAGACATACTCATAATACTGTATGTAACGTACCTTGTGAGTCACACAAAGCACCTTTACTTGAAGAGTTTCATTCCAGAATACTGTATATCCCTCTGTGATCGTTTGGAATACAAGATTATAAAAACGATAACAGCTGGTACAGAAAAACCTCGTGAGTGTGACTTCACCACTTATTGGAAACTAGATGGGCGTAAAACCCTGCAGCTTCAGGTCACGTAGACGCGTGTTTCTTTAAACCACATGAGCACGTTTTCAAAAATAACAATCAAAACAAACCGTCAGAGGTACACCAAGGCAGCAGGTGGCGCTATAGCCTTAAACTTTGCAACGCAGGAGACGAATCAGTAGCCTCAGAGGGGGGGCGTCATCACCAGAGACGGTCTGTGTTGAATATAGCAGTGTCTGAAGTGACTCTGACCTCTCTGTCCTTCACACTGGAACGCCTCAGATTACGGATTCGCCCCCAAATACGGAAACGCCCCCGATTACGGAAACGCCCCCAAATACGGAAACGCCCCCGATTACGGAAACGCCCCTGATTATGGAAACGCCCCTAATTACGGAAACGCCCCCGATTACGGAAACGCCTCTGATTACGGAAATGCCTCCGATTACGGAAATGCCCCCGATTATGGAAACGCCCCTAATTACGGAAATGCCCCCAATTATGGAAATGCCCCAGATTATGGAAACGCCCCCGATTATGGAAACGCCCCTAATTACGGAAATGTCCCCGATTATGGAAATGCCCCAGATTATGGAAACGCCTCAACATAACACACACAACATTACACTGCGTATGAAGAATCTGCAATATGATGTTATTTTATTGACACTAATATAATGTAGGTTATGAGTGTAAAGGGAAGTGTGTGTGTCTTAAAAACACCTGAGCATGTAAAAGGCCACAGCAGGTCTCCGGTAAGGGTTTAGACTGTACAGAAATAAATACCTGATTGAACTAGAATTTAGGGGTCAAGGCTTAAACGGATCATATGTTAAGCATATTAAATATATATGAAGAGTATTTTAATGACTAATATAGGTTAAATGGGAAAACACTTTGATACAAACTCATATGCACCAGGGGCCCTTGGAGAAGATTTTCTGTTTCATTCGTAGCCCAGACTCATTGTTCCTTGTGTGTGTGTGTGTGTGTGTGTGTGTGTGTGTGTGTGTGTGTGTGTGTGTGTGTGTGTGTGTGTAAGCAGCAGGCGTAATTAGCAGAGATTTCTCAGATAACGAGTTTTTCCTCCAGCAGCGATGGACACAGCGAGGTCAGACTGCGCCGGACGTTCCCGCACCCTGTGGAGAATACAGGTGGCCTCCCTCCCTACCACACCTTTCCCAACACAACACACACACACACATTTACACCCACTCAGACACAGGCAAACACACTCATACTCACTTTTTACTGAGGAGCCCATGGAATATTCGGTACCACCTCATGTACTTCCATAGAATGGGTTCCGATAATGGGCGGACGCTTCAGTTGGTGTCTGTCTCTCTGATAATGTTTTCTAGATGTGTGCTGTAGTCAGAGATTCTGATGTAACTATCCTTTTAATCCAGAACTGACACTGGAAAGCAATGAACTTGTGTTGCCTTTTGATAAGAAAGGTTCAGGCTTTGACAGTATTTTGGACAGTTTCAAAACTGATCCCAAACTGTTCGTTCTAAAGAAGGAAATCTAATTATTTGCCCGCCTTTATGAACACAATCAGCCTAATATAATCAACACTGATATAAGAAACAACACATCATGGGTTTAGTTGTCACTTCCTAAATCGTGTTTTTCCACTTTGCCATGATTGAACCAGCCTAAAGTCCAAAGCAGGGGTTCCCAACTCTGGTTCTACTTCCATTATTTTACATATTGTACATTCTGGGGTGGGCGTGGCCTAGTAGACCAAGAGACCATGGGTTCGAATCCTACTTTCAGCACCACAACCACTGGGTTCCTGAGCAAGATCCTGAACCCCAAGCTGCTACAGGGAGCCTGCCTGTAGTGGAAGTCGCTTTGGATAAAAATGTTTGATAAATGCTTTAAATGTAACATATTCAAACATCATTCTTTATTAGTCCCATACACTGTTACAAAAGTACAGCATGCAGTCTCAAATCCCACTAAAGGCTGTTTAAAACTTCAAAAGAGATAAACTAGTTTTAAGATTACTTAAGTGATAAAAAGATAATAAGAAATAGACTGAAAATATGATTTAAAAAATAGTAAGACTATCACTCCACTGCTAAATCTACGGGACCTCCTGTGTTCTCTGGAGAGTGAAGGTATTCAGCCAGTAAAAACACAGTAGCCTGGGCTCCTCCCCTCCCAATTACTCCCACTGACAGGGGGAGCATGGTCCCCCACCCCCGTCCTCCCCCCCAGGCAGGGCCGTCTCTCATCCCTTTGATCAGCCTGGAGTTCATTAATGCTCTTATCTCTTTTAATTAGCTCCCGGGGTCATGGTGGCCTCTCCAGCGCTGACCTCAGGCCAGCTGTTCCAGAACTCTGCCCACGTCTCCATCCACACGGCCAGGGGGGGTCTTCATCCACTCGGCTAGGGGGGCCGGGGAGGGGCGTCTCCATCCACAAGCCCAAGGCCAGGGGTCGCCCCAGAGGCGCCGCTCCAGGGGCCTTTTCCCTCCAGCCAATCAGAATCACAGTCAGAGTCACATTCAGAGTCAGAGTCACATTCAGAGTCAGAGTAACAATCAGAGTCACCATCAGAGGGAACCAGTGTCGGAGTCCAGTGTCACACTTTCCTGACACCAGGAGTTCCTTACAAACACACCGTTCTGAAAAAGTGCTGAACCCCGTATTCACCTTGAAAACACACCAAACCCCTTCATCTGAATCAACTCGACATTCATTCCTGACAACGATCCCATAATCTCATCCTAAAATCAGATTTAAGGCGTGAAACCCCTTCATCTAAAACATAAAGCTTTAATTCAGGAGCTTCCACAATTTAGGGGGAATATGTGAGATAAATATCAGGAAAAATCAGTAGTTTCAGCCCCTAATCACTTGAATCTGTGCACGTTTTCCCTTCAGTTTCCTGCAATTCATGTATGAGAGTTGAAACTGAAGGTCATTTAAAGCGGTAAAATTAAGGGGTTTGGGTTCATAGTGCAAAATCTGGTGTACTTTCAGACAGTATCTAATACACAACACACCCAGTCCGCTTCCCTCGTAAGGACTGTTGTTTTACTGCCGTCTTTCTCGTCAGAGCGTCCCGTTTCCCAATAAATCATGAACTTAGCACAGAATTGCACAAAAAACTACTCGAAAACATTTTCCCAACATCAGCGACTCTATAATCAGGTGGAACTGGGGATCAGCGATCAGTGCCATGTCAGGCATTTAACACCTCATTCTTTCTTTACATGTTACACTCACACTGCAGAAAACTGAAGAATATTTTACCTTAATTAGTGTATAATCTACAATCAAGCTCCTGTTCTTCTTAGTTTCTTTATCCCAGCTGGCATTTTAACATGGAGTCGGCGTTGAATCAACGTCAGGTGTGTCAGGTGTCAGTGTTGGATAACCGTTGGATTTTGTTTAGATTTTGCAAATCTAATCAATGTTGAAATAGCAATGTCATTCCAAAGTTGATTAGACTTACAACTCAAATTTTTTTTATATTTCTATGTTGAATCCATAGTTAGTTAACAACACCATTTCAACCATTTGGTATTCAACCTTGTTTTGACGTTGAATGAATGTTTTTTCATAAACTGACATTTTTTCAACTATTCAATTATTCAAACATTTAAGGTCGGTCGAATGCCAGATGGGATTATTCTTATAATAGGTGAACGCTGATGACACTTCTCCTCCTGCAGTGTTTAATATCGGGTATATGAGTATAGAATATACATTTTTGTTTAGTTGATCAGTTAAAGTGGTTGAGAGACTCTGTAGCAACTGTGGAGAGAGAGAGAGAGAATGGCAGAGTCACCTATAAACTTTGAAATGTGAAGAAACATTTGTGGATAAGAGCAATATCGCTGCTTCCATCTCTATTACGGCTTGGTTTAGAGTGTAACTCCACAACACTATTAATGTTATTTCACTGTATGTGTTACTTCAGCAGTAATTTTATTAATGTGTCTATAGTCTTTATATCCAACTGACCAAAGCCTGGTGAGTTTACTACTAAGGGTTTTTATTATATCCTCCTGAGATCCGGCCCGTTCACTGACGTCCTTTATAGCGGACATCCTGTCCACCTGTATCTTCCTTCAGCATCTGGAGTTCCCCATCAGCCCCTATAGTGTTCTGTAGAGAACGTCCTGGGTTCTCCAGTGTTGTGACGGGTTCTCATGCTGGGAACAAGACTGCAGTGGTGAGACACATGTGGAGCAAAAAATACAGAATGTTCCTCTGCAGAACCGAAAAGAACCCACACCTCCAGGACTATCTCACCTAAATATCCAGAGGAGGTTCTAGACTCATAACTCACTGTGGAACTAAAATACATGTTTCACTGTTCCTGCAAGCAACAAGCAACAGACGAGTGAACCAAAATTTTACTGTTTTGACCATGTTGAACATGTTCTTGTGTTAATATCACTTTTTTCATTTTCTAAATTCAGTTCTGTTTTCACACGGAAATCGTCCTGTTGTCCTCTACAGTGGACATGCTGGGATTTTAAAATAAAAAAAATATTCAAAGAAATCTAAACTGTAAGGTGTTTTTTTGAGGCCCAAATAGATAGAAAATCACCAAAAAAATTGTAAAATACTTTTTCTCTGTGGGCCCGTGCAATCGTGGCCTGAGCAGTTTCCTCCAGGATCAGTACCGTTTTCTGACTCTGACTCTAATTCTGATTAAGCCTGGTGTTTCCATTTCGCCTCCTTCGCACTGTTTTAAATTTTTTCCTCAATTTTGACTGCTGTCAAAATCAATATGGATTCTACTGAACAAGCTCAGGCCAAATAACCCTGAGGAAGCCGGAGACCACCCAAGAGTCCTGAGGTCCCAAACATGTGGGCCGGTACGTTTTTTGTGGGATTCGATGATTTGTGTTGAATTTGATGATCAGGACTGTTTTGTCTGATCAGGAATCAGAGAAACTTCTCTGCAGTTTATAGACCGTTCGGTTTTGTCTCATGAGTAAAGGGTTTAAATTGGAAAACTCCAGCACTGAAATTCTTTTACGAAGCTACTGTTGGTAATTGTGACTCAGGGGAACCTCCGTGAGGAACTTTTTGCACATGAACGTTTATTTACTACAGTTCTGACGGCTGCATCACGTGACCCGCACCGCACTGACAGCTTCACAGAACTGCCACCCAGGCTCCGATGATGTCATCCTGCCCCCCGAAAGCTTCGGCTCGCCGCTGGCCGGAAGCCACAGGCTCTCCGGTTTTACGAGTGGTTCCATAATGAAGAGTTCAGCATGCGGCAGGGCCTCTGAAAACAAACAGGGTCCGTCCTCCGACGGTCGAGGACGAGCATCCTTCCATCAGTGTAAACTAGGACACAACAACCCCTCCTGTGTTTTCCACGAGAGGCGCGCGGTGACGCACTCGTACCAAAGCAATTAATTCTCAGCATGATCTGCAGAACACAGCGGCTCACAGGCGATCCAGGACCAGCCCACACAATTAACAGCCAGGATTAGGTCTGAGGGAGAAACGCTCCAGACGCTTCCTCTGGAGGAACGCAGGGCCCTTCTCAGCCTGGGGGTCTAGTGGGCAAGGTCATGGGTTCAAATCCTACCTTCAGCACCACAACTGTGTTCCTGAGACCCTAAATCCCAAGTGTCTGCCCCCTGTAGGAAAGTATCTTGTAAATAAGTAACATTATATTATAAATGGGTGGGAGATATTAGGCGCTTCAACCAGCATGAGGATGAAGAGGTGTGGCCCAAACTTAAATAACCAGCATGAGGATGAGGGGGCGTGGTGCACAAGGCCTAAACATGATCAACCAACACAAGGATGAGGGGGCGGGGTGCACAAGGCCTACACATAAACAACCAGCATGAGGACGAGGGGGCGTGGCCCAAACATAAACCACCAACACAAGGATGAAATGGCGTGGTGCATGAGGCCCAAACATAAACAGCCAGCACTAGGCGTGGTGCATTAGGCCCAAACATAAACAACCAGCACTAGGACGAGGGGGCGTGGTGCATTAGGCCCAAACATAAACAACCAGCATGAGGAGGTATGGTGGATGAAGACTGGACATCCCAGATTTCTTTGTGACAATTTATATTTTTCATGCATTTTACTGCCAAATTATTAAGAATAATGAAATGGACTCATTTTGTAGCATAAATATGCATATAAATTCAGCTACATTTCCATGTAAAAATAAATGTTTTGGTCCTGTGGAAAGAAACACAAAGGAAGGCTTCTTGGAAAGGTAAAACACTGCCGTACTTGGAGGCGGGCGGTTTGTAAGTAGCCAATCCGAGAGCGTTATTTATTTCTCCCTCGTGAATGTCGGGTATATACTGTACTTAGATTTTATCCGATCTACTTAAACATGTGGAAGTCACAGTACATCGCTTCACAGCAACGGATCAGGAATGGATGGAGGGATACGGGAAAGAGCTGAAGGCTCAAGACTCGGCCTCTGGATTCCCCAGACATCAATCAAGCGTCTGAGGGATGTGCGGGACACGCCAGTAACATGATCCTTGTACCCCTCCCCCCCCCTCCAGCTCCGGGCTCTGCCAGCCTCCGCCACGACCCCCTGGCACGGTACCTGTAATGATTCCTTTCATTACTAGCACACGTGTGGAATGGCGAGGTGTGTGTGTGAGTGTGTGTGTGAGTAACCGAGCATACAGCATGTGTACAAAGTTATTTGGGAAGTGAGGCGGTGGGAGGCGGGGTGTTAAAAAAAAAACCTCAAGTGAAGACCCTCAATGTTGCTAATTCATTTACAGATTTAATTAGATGGATGGAGCCCCTCACAGTTATTAAAACAGGGGGGAAGAGAATGTTGCCAGCACCGCAGCACTTTTTAATTATGGCTCCAGATCCCTGCTTGCTGACGTCTGGGGAACTGCTTAATTAAAATCCTCATTATTTTACTTTTAATTAGTTCCCCCCTCTTTTGTTTCCTCTCGCCATATGGCCATGTTCCGTGGTCAAATCAACTTAATTGAGCTAATTAAGCTGATCAGTTTAATTATTCAAAGCGCTCTGATTGGACGGTATTGCGCCCCCCCCCCCCCCTTCCGTCTTTCATCATCCTCCTCATAGATTGTTGGTGCTCCCCCCTCCTCCTCCTCTCTGGATCTCTCCTTCGTTGTGGTGTGGAGTCGGACCGGCGCTGCTCCTCCACAGCTGGACCTTCCTGAGACAAGGACGAGGGCAACACGTGTAAAGTGACCGTTTGTGTTCCACGTGAACATGCCGCACCACCGAACATGGTGTGAACCGAATTCACTCTTTGCACCAAACATCTGGTCTCATTTCCACTGATGCTACTCTCAATATATCAGCTCTGTTTTCTTCCCTCTCTGGTCTGTAGTGTTTAGTCTGTTGTTATTAGTCCCACATGTGGGAAATTCGCTGAGTATGGAAGAAAGTGGACAGGACAAAAAATCAAGAGCAGCAAAATTGGGGTAAAAATAGAAGAGAATAAAATGAAAAATAAATTCAAGTATAAAAAATAGAAATTCCTAATTTAGAGTCTAGAGATAAAATGAAAATGTAGTAATATGAAAATTTAGTAATACAATGCACATAGCTGTATTACACAAATATACATATATATCTATGTATACAACACTGTAGTGTTGGCATAATTACATATTTTTTAATATAACACACACCTGCATATAATTCAGCACTGTTATAGCCTCCCTACTGACACACATTGTTTTTGTGTTTTCATATGTTTATATTTCATTATTTAGGTAAAGCACATTCCAAGATATTTTTATTTAGTATATATACATATGTATATTTACATGTAAATAAATATGTTTAATTATAGTTAATTCCCTCTTTTGATCCTGATTGTTGATCAGTCTGAGTGGGTTGTGTCTGTATGTTGCTCAAAGTGTCCAGGGTGATATTTCTGAGCGAAACCTCTGGAGTTCTGATGCAAAACCTTTTGTGAGTTTGACTACTTCCGATATACCAATCACCAACAGGTGCATAAAAGCAAGCACACATTCATCAGATCTCAGGAAGGGTCCTACTGAGGAGTCCTGTGACCTGTGATGCAGTGGCGGTTTTAGGCAAAATTACCAGGGGGGCCGGTGTGTGTGTGTGTGTGTGTGTGTGTGTGTGTGTGTGTGTGTGTGTGTGTGTGTGTGTGTGTGAGATCGGGAGCGCGGTGAGGGGGTGTTGAGCATGTGTTGGGGGTGGCGTGTTGCACGTGTGCGTCAGTGTGCGTGTGTGCCAACGCGCGTGTGTAGTGCTTTGACTAATTGGTCTACATCATACACAGCACTAGTTCCATTTTTCAAGTCAGCGCATGCCGCAATAAGAAATGTATATTTAAATATTTGGCGGTTCAGTGCAGGGGGGCCATAAGGGGGGCCAGGAGCAATCCTAGGGGGTCCTGGCCCTCGTGTAGAGCCGCCTATGCTGTGATGTGGAGGTGATGGTCATTTTGTCCGGTGTACGCCTTGCTAGTGCTGTCCAGGTCAACTGTGAGTGCGGTTCTTGTGAAGCAGAAATATTTACAGCGGTTCTGACGCTGAATTCTGTTGCTCATAGTCGCAACATTCACTATTTCTGAATCCCAGACCACCCCTGGAACAACAGCAGGTGAACTGTTGAGCTTCATTGGGTTTCCACGTCCAAGCAGCCACACACGAGCCGGAACCAAACGTTGGGGTGTAAATTAATGTTCACAGCCCCCCCCTTCACACTGGAGCCGTAAAAACGCTGGAGGGATGAATCAGCACACGGCTACCTGACGGTTTCTGGATTTGGTGGATGCTGGAAGAACGCTTCCCTAAAGTTCAGAGCCAGCTGCAGAGTTTGGTGGAGGAGGAATAATGGGTTTGTCCCCATAGTTCCAGTGAAGGGAAATCTTGAGGCTATTCCTTGTAACAGCATTCTGGAGGATCTGGAGGTTCTTCCAGCTTTGCAGAGCTCTGATTCCATCCAAAATTTCTGAGATGAACTGGAATGCCATCCAACATCACTGACCTCACAACTGCTGAATAAATGCGAATCCTGTAAACATGATCTAAAAGTTAGTGGAAATTCTCCCCAGAAGAGTGGATGCCACCACAGCCGGCACCAACTCCGCATTCATTCCCACAGTTTCGATATCAAATACACAAATACTGCCCGGCTTACTTTCCATAGTTAATGACTCTGCCCTTATTAAACATTTTTTTCAATCGTTCCTGATTTTTAGCCAAAAAAATGATATAAACCAATAATATAAATATTAATAAAATATTTATATTTTTGCCGGATCTATTACAGACACCCTGAAGGACCCAAACAATGTGAATTAGTGAATTAGTGAATTAGAATCCGAGGCTGAGGCCTCCTCGATCATCAAAAAAATGTGAACCCTCCTTTCTCTCTTCCTTCACACACCATGAGGTGAGGAAACAATGCAATTACACCAATTTGCATGTGTTAATGTGTTTAATTAGTGATCTGAAAAAAATCCGCTCTCCCCTCCGCGAAGACTTGAGATGTCTGGAGCCGGAACACCTGAAATAGTTTTCTTTACTTCGCTTACCGGCAGAGTGGTGCCACCGAGACCCGGTTCTGGAGATCGTTAATTGGCTTTTGAATATGTCAGACTAATTAGGAGTGCGCAGTTGAGGCCTGATTAGTTTGGATGCGGAGGATAACTTGCAATGCCGGGGGATTTTTTTTCGAGTCCCCTCCACCGCCGCCCTTCCCTTATCGAGATGTGGAGATAACTCCAATTAGGATCATTTGCATACGTAAATGAATTTGTCTGCTGCATCCCCCCCACCCCCACCCCGAGCCGTGAAATAAACCAGTGATGGCGTCCCGCGTGCGTCGGGCGCATGCGGAGGATGTGGAGCTGCCAGGCCGGGTGTGACTATCTGAGTTAAAAATATATTCTTATCGTTCGCCGCTCAGGGTCTGTAAAACCACACAGCTCCTCGCTGAGCAGAGATTATACTTCGCTATATTAAATTAGCTTAGCGCCTCGTCAGGATACAACAGGCCCCGCCCCTCTGAACTCTCACATTCTGGCAAAACCCAGACAGGGCATTTGGTCGTGTTCTCAGATCTGAGGACCGATGTCTGACTGCCTGTTCTACTTTGTTCATGTTCTTTTCAAGTTGCCTCATTTTGAGCTGCAACAGCAAAAGCAGTAGGAAAACAACACCAACCCATAATATTAAGAAAAAAAACCCCAAATATTTCAAAAACACATTTTCACTTTAGCAGAGCCCCTGACTGAAGCCCCATTTTACTCTGAAAATATCATGACCGGAGGAGATGCTGCCAGCTCACCAAAGGAAAATTAAAAACTATTAGGAAAAAAGGAGATGAGGTGAAACAACTGGAATTTCCCTTAATAGTAATTTTAGAACAGCAGTTTAAATGAAATTAGCGGAAATAATCACTGCCCTTAGAAACAAAAGGCCTCAGTCACTGCTTCCCTCAAACCTCACGCAACAACCGAGCGGTTTAAATGAAGAAGAAAAAGAGTCCAGTAATCTCAGCTGTCCTTAAGATCTCAGATCACTGCGGACCAACATCTCACAATAGGATTAACACACACACTCACACACATATATATACACACAAACACATATACAGACACACACACACACTCACACACATACACACACTCAGACACACACACAGCGGTCTGTTTGGAACCTGTTTTAGTTCTACAGAAACGCGAGGGAGATTTTGTTTATAATAATAAAATCCGGATTGGAAACGAACACCTTGTGATCGCAGGCCAGAGGTAGCAGTAAAAAGCGAAAGGAGGCTTTAATGAGCTAATGAAATAAACAAGATACGGGGGTGGGGGGGTGGTTAATGCCAAAAAGTAATTAGAGAAAACGGCGCGATGAGGAAACTTCTGGAACTCGGCGCAGCAGCCCGTGCGGAACTCAGGGCCACGAGGGGGCGTGGCCAGGGGCCGCCGGATTTTGGGTGGGGTGGGGATGTGGACGCTAATACAGGGGAGCTCTTTCTCCACCGTCAGATTAAAGTCAAATTAGGTGGGGTGTTTTGGGTGGGTGGGTGGGGGGGAACACGGCGCTCTTAATTACTTTCTGTAATGACTGAGGCTCCAGTGTCTGAGTTCCATTCCTGAGGGTAATCGAGCGTGCCTCTCAAACCTGAGAACTTTTATCTCCTCACACACACACTCACACACTCACACACTCACACAGCTTCACCAAACACAAATAAAACAAACCCACCCGCCCCCCAGCGCTGGCCTGTCACAACCACTCCACTAAAGCAATAAAACATTTCCCCCTTAATCAGCAGTGATTCAGTAAAAGTTATGAAGAGGCACAATTTAACGTAAACCATGATCAAAGCTGTGTGTGTGTGTAAGTAAAGCTGGACTAAAGGAAGTTTCCCATTTCTCCACCATTTTTTTGGTCCAACAGAGAAACAGAGAAAGGCGTCTTGGGATGGTGAAACCCCGCTGTACTGAGAGGACGGAGGTTTGAAAGTAGAGGTTGACCGATATATCGGGCCGATATTTGGCATTTTTTAATGTATCGGCATCGGCCGATATCCAAGTGCACTACGCCGATTTA
>JBBMFX010002809.1:0-13402 GCA_037832545.1 Rhabdalestes septentrionalis | reverse complement strand
TGCGCTCGCACAAAATAGCAATGATGGGTTGTGCCAGTGACGAAAGCACGTTGCGCCGTGTGCATTATCGGGCCCCATGTCTATTACGCCGGTGAACAAACAGTGTGAAATTTTTACAAGAAAACATAAAACAGCCACGGAAAAAACGAAATCGCAAACAGCTGAAACTGGCTCGGCTAAGATGGCGGCCCTAGCAGATGTTCTGAACAAGCTCAAAGCACTCCATACAGAGTTCGGCTCAAAACTGGAGGGGATTGAGAGGCATATCAGCGATGTCTCCGACTCCGTTAAATCCCTTGAGAAGGGAATGTCTGTAGTTAAACAAACCGTTGAATCAAACGAGAGACGAATCATCGAAATGGAAAGTCGAATTGCACAGCTTGAATTTGAGCTAGAATTTACATCGTCCATGCTAATGGCAGCAAACAAGCGACTAGCTCACTTGGAAGCCAAAGCAGATGACTTGGAAAACCGTGCGAGGAGAAAGAATCTCCGACTTTTCAGGCTCCAGGAGGGAGCCGAGGGTTCGCATCGTCTTTTGGACTTTTGTCAACACTATGCTTCCACTGTGGCTCGGAATGTCACCGGATGTATCTTTCCCACTGGAGAGAGTTCATCGCACACTAGCTCCACCAAAGCCAAACCCAAACAGAGCTGCTGTACTTCACAGAAGACCATCTGAAACCATTCGTCAATGGCGCGAATTCAATAACGTGAAAAAACTTCACAGACAGAGGCGTTTACCGTGGCTTTCACCCCCAGCCTTGTAAACTGAGGATTGTTCATGATGGAAGGATTCGCCTTTTTTCATCTCCGAAGGAAGCAGACGAGTTCTATAACACTTACTATATAAATGCTGGATAACTGGATTGGCCAGCTTTAAGGTGGATAAATTGATCTGACTGGTAATGGTGAGCCTAATGTTTGTTTTTCACCTTGCCGCCATGGTTCTTCTAAGGTAATCTCAATTCAAATTGTAATACTGTCATTTACTTTATTATTACTATTCCTTGTTTTGTCCGAGACTGATATATTTAGGTGGTGCAGTTATTTATATACAGTAGCTAAAACTATTAGAGATGATCTGAGCCGCATAACTGTTACAGCGTCGTGCTATTGGCATTCAGTAGATTAGGGTTTGTAACATCTGTGTTCATGTTCTGTTACTGCACGGAAGGTCATGCTGTTGCTGATGGTTGCCTTTAGTAGCATGGAGATTTCTGTCTCTAAGGGGTTGGCCTTGTCGACTGGGGAAAAGGCCTATACCTGTGGGGTGGGTGGTGAGATCAATCGGGTGATTTGTCCCTCCTTTTTTCTTTTCTTCTCTTTTTCTTTCTTTTTTTCATTTCTCTTTTCTCTTTTTTCCTTTTTTCCTTTCCTTTCTTTATCTTATTCCCCAATGGTGGATGTTACAGGTGTCTACTCTGCGTGACTTAGTATGATAAGTTCACTTAATGTAGTGACATGGAATGTGAAGGGGTTAGGCCATCCAATTAAACGGAAAAGGGTTCTTGCATCTCTGAAGAAGGATAGAACTGGTGTAGCAATGTTACAAGAAACCCATCTATCTCATATAGAACATCAAAAACTGAAGAGAGACTGGGTAGGCCAGGTTTACTTTTCAAGTTTCACCTCACAAAAAAGAGGCACTGTTATACTTATCCATAAAAATCTCCCATTTATACTAAAAAACCAATATGCGGATGAAGAATGACGGATTGTATTAATACAAGGTCTGCTGTATGGTCAGGAGATTACCTTCTAGAACATCTATGCTCCTAACAAAGATACCCCAACCCTGTTTCTTTATTCAGTCAGTATTGTTCAGCTAGGGGTATAGTAGCTGGGTATTTTAACTGCTGTCTCAACCGAACCTGTGATAGATCTACTCAGTCTTACTCCAAACATATATCTTCTAGAGCATTGCAGTTTGCAATGGAGGATGTCGACTTAGTAGATGTATGGAGGGAACTTAACCCTACAAAACGTGATTATACATTTTACTCCTCAAGACATGACTCATACTCACGTCTTCACTTATTTTTGCTCCCGCAGCAAATGCTGGAATCAGTGGAAGACTGTAAAATTGGGCCAATTCCAATCTCTGACCACTCGCCAGTTCACCTTAGGCTCTCTCTAACTCAGTACGCACCTAGATTTACTTACTGGAAATTTAACTGCTCTCTTCTCAAGAATGTAAAGGCCTGCCACAAAATTAGAATTTGGATCGAGCAGTATATGGAAGACAATGCGGCTTCAGATGTATCACCAGCTATAATGTGGGATGCGGCTAAACAGTCATCAGGGGTCATGTGATATTGTACTGGTCAGCAAAGAAAAAAAGCCCTCTCTCAATGTAATCAGCAATTAATGAAAGAGCTTGCGCAATCAGAACAAGAACATAAACAGAATCCCTCCCCAGACAAATTAAGGCACTTTAACAATCTCATATAGTTCAAATAAATACAAATCAAACAGAATATGTAAAAAAAACCCTTATGTTTCTCACTAAATAGAAGTATTTTGAATTTGGTAATAAACCAAATAAACTCTTAGCATTTCAACTGAAAAAAGAGCAGACTGATCGTTCATTTAGAGCTATTTATGTCTCTCAAGGACAAATAACTTTTGATGCAACAAGGATAAATGAGTCTTTTGTCGATTTCTTTAGATCACTTTATGCCTCTGAATGTCCCTCGGATTCAGAGATTAATACCTTTTTAAACTCTTTAACACTCCCAAAACTTTCAGAAATCGACCTAATTTACGTAAACTTCCCATTCACGGCTGAGGAGGTACGACAGGTAATTCATTCTCTGTCTTCAGGAAAGGCTCCCGGTCTGGATGGGTACCCAGCTGAATTCTATAGGAGCTTTTGGCCCCAAATTGAACCATTGTTTGTACCAATGTTAAATGATTTTTTCAAGAATGGAAGACTCCCTGAATCTATGACACTTTAATTCATAAAAAAGATAAAGACCCAGCGGACCGCACATCTTATCGGCAGATCTCTTTGTTTTCAGTTGATTTTAAAATCCTAGCTAAATTAATTGCAAGAAGGTTGGAAAAATTATTACCTTCCTTGGTAAATCCAGACCAGACCGGTTTTGTTAAGGACAGATATGGCTCAGACAATATTCGCAGATTTCTTAATATTATAGACTACTCAAATTGCAATAAGCTTAAAACTCTAATAGTTTCATTAGATGCAGGGAAGGCTTTTGATACTATAGAATTGGCATACCTGTTCTCTGTATTAGCTAAACTCAATTTGGGCTCCACATTTATAAACTGGGTTTATACAGAAACCCCAGCGCACATATATGTACAAATGGTATCCTTTCAGAGAAGTTCAAACTGTCCAGAGGATGTAGACAGGGCTGCCCTCTGTCCCCTCTTTTATTCGACTTGGCTATTGAACTTCTTGCAGGGGCTATACAGTCCAGTATGGCTGTTTTTGCTGTTGAAATTGCAAATATAAGAAATAAAATCTCATTATACGCAGACGACATTATACTTTATCTCTCTAAACCTGAGTCCTCTGTACCTGCCGTTTTAGATATTATAAATCAATTTGGAAAAATATCTCGATATGGAATTAATTTTACAAAATCAACAGCCTGTTTTATTGGTCCTTCACCATCCTCATTTTTTAACCATGTAAACCGGTCCATTAATCGTTTTATCTGGAAGAATCAGACCCCAAGATTATCTTTTAACAAATTGATTAAACCTAGTGAGAAGGCTGGATTAGACCTCCCAAACTTGCAATTATATTATTGGGCAGCTCAGACTAAAAACATGATTAGCTGGATTCATAACCGCAATAATGCAATGTGGACACACATTGAGGAAGAATTTAGTCGTCCTACATAACTGTCAGTCCTCCCATTTATTAACGATATTAAAGCTAACTTACATGCCAAAATTAAGACATACGTTATCCATAACCTTCTACAGGTCTGGCAGGACATCAGAAAATTTGTTGGCTGCACGTTTCCTATCTCTATGCTGTCTCCCTTACTCCTGAACAAAAATTTGTTGGACACATTGGGAAAATCTGCTCTTCAGATTCACGGGTTGATACTCTTTAAACATCTTTTTACTGAGGGCTCGTTGAAATCCTTTTCTGATCTGCAAACTGAGTTTGATTTGCATAAAAAATACTTTTATAAATATTACCAGCTTTGACACACAGTAAATGACTTTTTGAAGAGGAGCCAAATGTCAATAGAAAATCAACCTATAGAGATGGTTATAGAAGAGACCAATGCGCTAAAAGCGAACATTTCTGAAATTTACTCATCTTTACTCTTGTACGTCGACTCCTCCTTGCCTTCACTTAAATCAGTCTGACAAAAAGACTTGGGCCAAGTCCTGGGAGATACTCAATGGGAACGTATCTATAATGCTGTGTTCCTGTCCTTTTTTTGTAATAAAATCATGGAGCAGAATTATAAATGTATTCAAAGTGTCTACCTAATTACACAAAATGTCCCCCAATGTCTCGCCATTATGTCTCAGATGCAAGACATACAGGGGATCGATAACCCATGTATTTTGGGAATGCGCTAGTTTGAGGCATTTTTGGAATAAGATACATACTTTTCCAGAAAAGATACAGGGCACGACCTAGGACATGACACCTGTGACATACCTTTTTGGCACAGCCATGGACTCTGTCTCCTCTAAAAGAATCAGACTGATCTCTTATACAGCAAAGAAATGTATTTTGTCAAATTGGTATAAGCAAAACCCCCAACATTCACCCTCCTCATCCAACTGTTAAAAGAGATTACTTCTCTGGAGCAATTGACATACTGCTTAAAAGATAAAACAGATGTATTTGTTAAAATATGGGAGCCCTTTTTAGATCTATTGTAACCCTCTTTAAATCACATGTTTTGCTCTTTGACTTGTATCACTCACATTTCTGTCATCCTCTCATTCTGTACTATTAAGTTATTTTAAACAACAGATATCGTTCAACTTTTATTTAATGTAACCTCTGCCACTGTTTTCTTAATTTTTATGTACCACTGTATTTTTGTTCTATTTATTTCTTTTTATATTCTTGGGGTGGGGGTGAGGTTGATGTAAAGAAAAATAAAGGAAAAAAATAGTCTTCTCTGCAATGTAAGCGGTGCTAAAGACACAGCAGACTCAGAAACAGACTTTAAGATTCTAAAGCTCAGGAAAGTGATAAAAGGAGCATCACTGTTTATTTATTTAATTGGTTAATTAAAAACAATCAGACTATGTCTTGGTAAGAGATGGTGAGTCAACAAACCCCCTCTGTGTTTTACTGGGAAAATGCAGTTCTGAATGAGGAGAGTCAGAAGAGCCATCAGCTCAATACCCCACTGTGAGCAGGTTGGTTTTTGGTCATAAAACCAATATCTGTGTTTCTCCGAACACTGGTTTAACAGCAACCGCATATTCTCACGGTCACATTTTCTCATGGAAATGCATCTAGTTTACTTTCCCACGGTGAAGCTCCACGTGTCTCTGAGTGTTTGTATCGATGTTGATGTAGTAAAATAGTGAATCTGAACTAAACCTCTTTTCTCTGGGGACTATTTTACCTCACGACCAGGGTCGGATTACACATGGCCAGGGGCCCCTAGGCTACAGGTTGCTGTAGGCACCCCCTGGGGGGAGGAGGCCCCTAGGCTGAAGCCATATAAAGCCTGCGCATTGATCCGGCCGTGCTCACGACGCCCTGCATGTATCCCTCCACCATTTCTTTCTAGGACCAAAATCTTCTCTGAACTGTGGAACGTCTCAGGTGTCAGGCGGCGCCACTAGACTTTATGTGAGGGAGATTTTAGAGGCAGATGTCTGGTTCCATTCACTTCCACTACTGAAGGCAACAATTCACTTGACTATGAAACATTAATGCAGTTCCCACTTTCTCCGCTAGGTGGCCATGCAGAAAAATCCTATTTCTGATAGCTGTGTTGTGGAAGAAGACTGAAACTACCACAAAAGTGTGTCAGGATACGTAAAACGCACACGCACACACACACACACACACACACACACACACAGGCAAGAATAAAGCGTGCTCACCCTCTCGTCTCCGCCCTCTCTACGAGGGTCCAGCTTCTTAGCGAAGTGTCGCAGGTTGTCATAGTTATGGAAGTTACAGAGATGCACCAGATCCTTCAGAAAGAAGAAAACAATGAGAGAGAGAGGACAGCTATACCGAGTGATGGGGGTTATAGTGAGTGATGGGGGGTTATAGTGAGTGATGGGGGGGTTATAGTGAGTGATGTGGGGTTATAGTGAGTGATGGGGGGGTACCGTGCAGAATCTGATGCCGCGAACACTGTTGCCGAGTTTATCTAGAGGCGGAGACCAGCACATGATGCCCATCACATTAGGAACCACCAACAAGATACCACCGGCCACTCCAGATTTTGCGGGCAAACCCACCTACAACACACACACACACACACACACACACACACACACACACACATACAAAAGCAAATAAGGAGGAGATGTTTAAAGAGCTGGTAAATTATAAAAATTGTATTAGTGTGTGAGTGTGAGAGTGTTTGTGTGACTGTGTGTGTGTGTGTGTGTAAGAGAGAGTGTGTGTGTGCATGTGTATGTATGTGTGTGTGTGAGAGTGTGTGAGAGTGTGTGTGTGTGTGAGAGAGGGTATGTGTATGTGTGTGTGTTTGTGTGCATGTGTGACTGTGTGTGTGTGAGTGTGTGTGCGTGTGTGTGAGAGAGAGATGCTCACATGAAAGGCGAGCTGTCCGGAGAAGTCGTACATGCCGCAGGAGTGCATGAGGCTGAGTGTGTTCCGCACCGCCTCGGGGTTCAGCACACGCTCGCCTGTGATTGGACAGAAGCCACCGTTGGCCAGCGTCGCCGCCATGACACTCGCACTCTCGCAGGTCACCTCAATGGAGCACAACTAAACAAACAAACAAACAAACAAACAACACAGTCAACACAGCTTTTATTCATTTATTTATTTATTTATTCCTGTCACAAAAACTTAAATATTATACAAATAATATGTTCTGAATGTATAAGATTAGATAAATAAACCTTTACTAGTCTCACAGTGGCAAATTTGGTTTGTCTTGGCAGAAAGTGTACAGAACAAAGATAAGGAAACAATAGAATAAAATAAAATACAATACCAACAGTACAGTACATACATATATATATTGATAGATAAATAAATAGATAGATAGATATATATATGTACAGGTAAACTATATGTAAACTAAGTGTATGCATGTACACAATGAGTATATACTATATACACCAAGGATTTATGAATAAATCAAAGAACACGGTAAATACCTCCACACTCACATACAGGTAAACAATGGAATGATAAAAACTGTATGAAAGCCCTGTGAAAACGTTTTGAGCCCAAAAGTCCAGGAGGGGTCAAGATGTGGAAAATATCAGTGTTTGAAAATCAATGGGAAAAATGTAAACATATTCAAATGTACTGAAATGTAAAAACATCCCGAGTGTGGAAATGCGGAATAAAGGCTTCTCAAAAGTGTCCTGACCTGAAAGTAGAAGTCTAGGATGGAGGTCATATCGGTCCCTTCTGGGAAACACTAGAGAGAAACGAAGATAATAAATATTAGAAACACACACACACACACACACCTGTACTGAATACAATATAATTTAGCTTAAATACCAAACATTTCATAAACAAATTAGGGATGCGTGTAAACGGTAATAGAATGACAGTCACCTTCTTCTCCTTCAGATAGTAGCCGATGGCAAAGTTCCTGTCCCCGGACATTCTCTCTGACTGGAACCTGGGGCCAACAAAACATCAAGAAACTTCACAAAAACATCTAATACGCACCAAGAGCACCCATTTATAGAAAAAACAGCCAAAATGGCAATTTTTACAGTGTAAAACTTAAATAAGCCCCCAAATATGCACCCAAAAACCTTTTATTTATTTTAAAACTCACTATCCTACAGAAAATGTAAAGGTAAACCCATTTTCGTACCGTACAGCCTCTGAGTGCAGAGGTATTTCACCATCCCAAGATGTCTTTGTCTGTGTTTCTTGCCACAGTACCAAAAATGTTATTCTTATATAGAAAAATAAATTTTATGTAGTAATTATTACATTACTACTTATGTTACAAAATCTGTAAATCATATTTTTCTTAATAATGTAGCACTAAAATGCATGAAAAATTATATATTGGCAACACCCCTGGTCCACATGCTGGTTGTTTATGTTTGGGCTTCCTCTGCCATGCCCAATCATCCTCATACTTGTTGTTTATGTTTGGACTCCTCAGCCATGCCCCCTCATCCTCAAGTTGGTTGTTTAAGTTGTTTATTTTGGGGTGCAGTGCTTAGCAACAAAGCCCGCGGGTGAGGGTAATGGCGGACAAAGCCCAGGCATCACAAAAGTAACAAAAATATGTGGAGGATATCTGCAGTTTCCGCATTGGTGTGGGGGTTCCAGAACAATTATTAGTTTGGTGGACTGGGACTGTTGAGCCGTGTTAAAGTGGGGGTTACTGTACACAGAGAAAATCCTAACAGGACATTAAATAATAGAGATGTTCCGATACCAGTTTTTCCTCTCCAATACCGATTTCGATACCTGGGGTATAGGTATTTGCTGATCCCGAATACCATATCCGATACCAGTATCTCTTGTATTAATATTTTAAAGGAATTTGTTTTATTACAAATATGGGTGTATATCTTTGTTGCTATTATTCAATGATCTGGCCTTTGTTAATATTATAAAACATAAAATGACACACAAAAAAAGGATAGGCACAAAATATTTTAATTATTAAGTAGATTAAACCAAAATAAATACGGAAACGAAATAAATAAAATAAAAAAGGCACTTGTTTTACATTTCATCAAAACAAAAACCATAATTTTTTAAAAGTGCAGTTATGAATCCAAACTTAAAATGCACATCTGTTTCACCAACAAAGAATCCTGAAAAGTGCAAACAGCAAAAACCGTGTTCAAGTTTTTCCAGTAATCATCAGGGCCTCTTTGTATCTTCTTTTGATTTTCACATTTTTAAGAAGGCTGGCAATTGTTTTTTCAAGAAAATTAACATTTCTGATTTGCTCCTCTTTGCATCCACAATGTTACTGGCTGCACTAAAAGGTCTCTCACTGTCCACACTCGTACTAGGAGCAGAGAGAAACTTGGTTTCCCCCCCCCCCCACACTTCTACCTTGCGTATTAGGCTTGTAGCCGTTCTGCTAGTAGTGTTTTCCAAAGAGAAAAAAATGCCAAATTGCGGACATACTGCTAATGCTAAGCGCTAGCAGAACAATAACTCACGTGCAGCCCCACTCTGCCTAGTGTTACAAGAAAAGCCTGTCACTTTAAGAGATTGCATGCTGGGGGATGAAGTTTTTCGGGGCTCGGGGGAAAAGTTTCTCTGCCTCTTTATACTTTCGTGGCCGCTTGTTCATAGGGTCCTCTTATTTTTCTGTAGAAGGAAAAATAAAAGGCTCAATTTCTGAAGAAAGGAAGCATAGACCTCACTCCCCGTGAAATCTCATTTTTGGATCTGTCCAGTTGCCCAGTGAACGAGCCAGGGACGCCGGTTAGCAGCTGCCAAACCGAGGTAAAAGGCAACACAAGCAAGATCGTTCCTTCTTTTTTCAGCGTGTGGTGGAGTTTGGCTGGAGAATATATGATCCCGTTTACGTGGTATCGGTTCATGCTTAAAAATAAATACTCGAGATCCAAATACCCTAATTTTGGCCAGAATAGGTGAGTATTTCCGATGCTGGCATCGGCATCGACCCATCCCTATTAAATAATGGTCAGTTATGTAATGTCTGGAACTCACGTCGCATTGCTGAAGCCCACGTACTCGTTCCCTGCCAGTTTCTTCATGAAGTTCATCACCTGCGAGGAAAAGCAGACACTTGGAGGACAACTAAACACCTTCCATTATTCATATTCATGCATTTAATTTGGAGTAACTATTTTATTTTTAATAATAACACAAAAAAATAAGAAAAGAGAAACACTATTTTGATGCACCCTGCATTCAAAACAACTAAATTTACCATACAAAATTAAATATTAAAGTATAAAAAATATGAAAATAAATTCTACTCACGTAGTCAAACTTCTCCGCATTGCCAGCTCCTTGCTGGAAAACAGATTATATGTAAATATTAGCTTATATTACCATAACAATCCAATTAACACGTATTGTATAGGCATATAAAATGTTATATACTGAATAAGATGCTAAATCTAGCACGACATTCGAATATTATTGTATTAAAAATTTGTTGGATAAACAGGCAAACAAGAACCTACAGGTCAAACTCAAACATAACCCGCAAAGATCTGGACCAAAACAAAGCAGGACGGCTAACAGCAGCACCCAAGAGGAAGATGGGGGTAGAAATTAAGGTTATGGGGGTTATGGTGTGAAAATCAGTAGTACTGGATATAAACAGTAGGGGTGGGAATTGCTAGCGGCAGATATCATGACGTCAAGACAAAGTAATTTTTATTGCAACTGCCATATTTAAAGATTTGTGATTCTAAGTTTCAGCAACTTGACAAATTATGAGATGTTTCTCTGAATGAAAGTCTATTTAACGTTTGTACTTTTATCTGTAAACAGTTAAAGTCATAAACCTTAACATTCTCCTTGGATTAAAGCTCAACGAGGATCTCTAGTTAGTTTCCTGTTAAATATGAAATTTAACAGTTCTCTTTAGATCAGAGTAGAGATTCTTATTTCTGTATAGAGGTTATGTGAGGTGTGTGTGTTATTCACTACGCAATCTAACCACTGTTCTAGAAAGAAACAGCACCATCTAGTGGACGCAGACAGAATATGGTTTTGGTAATCTATTAGTCCAACAGTGGACTTCATATAGCTAATGGATATTTATTAATTAACAATGAATTTAAACATTAGGACTTCTGTGTATTGATATAATTATTAAACCCTTATTATTGTGGCTTTATATTTTAGTAATTCTTATTTCTCCCACCCCTATCAAATTGATTCACCGTGTGAGAAAATGTGTGTGTGCGTGTGTGTGTGTGTTTTGAAGTGCATTAGTTTTTAGGGAGTGAGTCAAAAACACACAAAAAAAGTTTAAAATATTGCACATTTTTTCCACATTGAAGAAATGTGTTCTTTGAAGAAATGTGATTTCTGCAAAATGTCAAAACCTTAAATATTACTGATGACTTTTTGCACATGAACATTGTAAAATGAGCCAAACACAAAAGTCGTCCTGTTCCTCACACCTCCAGTCTGGACTGCCCCACTATGAAACATGATCATAATCAATAAAATGAGCAGAAATAAAGTGCAGATGAACAGCTGATGGTGCTGAGGTAGCTCTAATCAAAATCCTAAGATTTGTTCAATGAGGAAAAAATAATTGAAAGAAAAATTACCAACGTCATTGACCTGTTGGAGTGGTCATAATTTCCCACAGATCCTAATGCTGTAAAATATGGAACAACAATAAAATAAAACACCAAAAAAGGCTTCACAGACACATCACACATTTCTGTGGTATCGTCCAAGCCGAAGGGGGGTGGGGGTCATGCAGTGTTTCCTGAAACATGAATGCATCTGTAAGGGGACAGTTTTTCTGGTTCTACCATTGTGGTGTCACACATGGAATTCAAGTATAAAATGTAATATGTTATACCGAACAAGATCAGTCAAGTTGTAACACCAGTGATGGTTACACCACTGATTGTAACTCCTCTGGCCACATCACCACGGATGGTTACAGCACTGATTATAACATCTTTAAAATAAAGGCAATAAAGTTGACTTTGACTTTTTGACTTTGAATAAAAGTGACTACAGTGATGGTTACACCACTGACTGTAACAGATTTGATAAAAACAACAGTGACGGTTACACCACTGATTGTAACATAATTGATAAAAACCACAGTGACGGTTACACCACTGACTGTAACAGCATTGACTGTTACATCACTGACTTAACATATTTACTAAAAACCACGGTGATGGTTACACCACTGAGTGTAAAATATTTGGTAAATGCGGTGACGGTTACATTACTGAGTATTACATCACTGACTGTAACACCTTTGATAATAACCACAGTGACAGTTATTTCACTGACTCTAACACCAATAACTGTGACATAACTGACCTTAACAGCACCGACAGTAACATTATTGACTCAACAATAACATGAGGGTAACAACACAGAGAGTATCCTCAGTGCTGGTAGCAGCATTGGTGCAAACAACCGTGACAGTAACACCCCCCCTGTAACCAGACTTGAACACACGTATGGTGACATATCTGACTGTAACATTATTAAGAGTAACATTACTGACCGCAACACCATTGCCAGTAATTACACTGACAGTTTCTACGATGCTGGTATTACCACAGTGACAGTGACACCACTGACACCAGCATAACTGACCACTAGCCATGACAACACTGGCATTATCACCAATTACCGCATAACCAGTAATCACAGCCACGCTAACAGTAACACCACTGATGTGAACACTTCTGACAAAAGTGCTTAACTCTGCATTTAACTATATAAACAAAACAACAAACACGGCATTCATGTTCTACGTCAATGTTATACATTAACATTTCTGTTTTAAAATATTTTTTGTTATTATTTTTGTGGGGTTGTGGCGTCTCCATTTGCCACCACATTGGTAGAAATTTGACCTGATTGTTTGAAGAGCATGTGGAAGGGGACTATTAAATAATCGCACACCATTTTGTTTAAATTACCCATTTGTTATTATTATTTTTGTTATTTTTATTTTCATGAATATTAATTTCATTATTATTATTTTCATTATAATAAAAATAATAATTATTATTATTGTACATTTCCTACCAGATTATAGAGGCACGACAAATGCCAAAATGTAACTGAAGATATTGACAAAGTGAAATCTCTGTCTGCGTGTCCTAATCTCAGGCTAAAAGTGGAAATAAGCCCCGCCCCCACCCCCGGGCATCCTGGATTTGATGCGATAACCCAAAACCAGCAGCATTTAGGGCTCTCTTCTATTCTGTTTAAACACAGAACTGTGAGATCCACCAGGTCTAGAACAGCGGAGGTGGAACTTACCTTGATGAGGGAGGTACACACTATAGCGCCGGCGTTTACCATGGGATTGTGCGGTTTATCTGAAAACAGACAGGCATCTCAGTAAAATGCTCAACACTAGGAAAATGTCAGGGAGGTTGCCCTTGCAATTAGAAGGCTGTGTGTTCAAAGCCTGAAATATTTACTGAAATCATACTGATACACTCTGAGTTCTGAAGGTAAACACCGGTTCTAGACTGTTTTACACCGGTTCTATTTACTGAAATCAGAGTTTACTGATACACTCTGAGTTCT
>JBBMFX010002801.1:0-13402 GCA_037832545.1 Rhabdalestes septentrionalis | reverse complement strand
GGGAGGGAGAGAGAGAGAGAGAGAGAGAGAGAGAGAGAGAGAGAGAGAGAGAGAGAGAGAGAGAGAGTATGTACGTGGTTTGGTGTAGAATTGGTTGTTCTCAGCTCCTTGTAAAACACTATGAAACTGGGAAATAAAAGCCCAGAGACCAACATTAAATAAAATTTAACTCCCTTCTCATGTGTCCATAACCTTGGCCAACCATGGGTTATGAAAAGTATGAATCAAATGTCAGTGTCGTCTTTCAGCTATCGTCACATAACTCGCAGCTCCCTCTAGCGGCGGAGCTGAAAAACGACCCCTAGAGATTCCGGAAGGTGTGTGTCCAAATTTTCCATCACCAGAGGTCCCATGTGGTTGGTGCTTTCCCTTCATTGTGGAATTAGCGATTGGTTTCCATCAACAGGTCCTTCGGAAGGCACGGAGTAAACGGTTGGGGGTAATTATTGGGCCACAAGTTAAATAGGGCGCACCTGGTGGGACTTGGCGTCTGTTTCTTTCAGAATGAAACCTTCAGTGTTGTGTTTCTGTGTTTTCGCGTCGGGGATTACCCGGATGTTAGCGGAGCAAAATCATGCCTCATTCAAAGTAAGCTGAACGTTAATTAAAACAGTGTTTAATACTTGTTTTAATGAAACGTTGGTTTAATGTAATTTATGTCTCACTAGTCAGACCTGAGCTCCTGCAATGTTACCGGTCTGTGGAGGAGTGGACTGGGCTCGATGTTGCAGCTGGTTTCTACAGGCCAGGAGCTGAGGGGAGTTTATCACACCGCCGTGGAGACCGTGCCGGGGGCATCGGGGCAAAACAGGGAGGCAAAAGTGGTCGGGGTAATCGGGGAAGGCCCTCAACCCACTATTGCCTTCTCTGTGGTGTGGGTGAAAGGTAGACTGACCATTGGTTCCCCCTTTTTTATTCCCAGTGAATTAAAATGGAAAACAAAAATTGAAATTGAAAACAAACAATCTTTGCTATTGGAAACCATTTTAGCATTTAACGCAAAGTGTGATGTCAAATTTTCTGGGTCATATTTCCGTTTAGTATCAAGCCTCTTCCAGTTGGTTTTACTGGAAGAAACAAGTACGGCGTGTTGTGGCGTTTATTCCTTTGTTTTCATGGCAGTGAACTTTGCTTTCACTCACTTAAATCCATCTGAAAGCATTTTTGAAGCTGTTTCAATTGGCTAGTTTTTTAATGGGCAAAATGTATTTTTTAAATAAATCTTACATGGTGGAATGTGAAAACAAATTCTTATGGGGGAGAGCTTCCAGTCGTGCCTGTTAGAATATAACTCTTACAAACGTTTTATTTTGTTAGAATTTGTTTTTCTCTATTTTAAACCTCAGCCAGGCTAATTACCCAGAATCAGAATTTGGTCTAAAGGCTAAAACGGTTTGCCGAGTGACTACAAAATTGACTAAGGTTGTTCCTTTCAGCTGGATTTACTCAAACGTGTACATTTACGGTTTTGTATGTCAAGTGGCAAAACCATGATGCATCTCTGTAGATTGTGGAGCCTAACAGGAAAGAGAGGTCAAGTGTAGCATCTAATTTGAAAGCTTTTGCGTTACTTTTAGGGAAAGTGGTCTCAACTAGGGCTGGGCAATTAATCGAAAAGTAATCGACATTCAGAACCCATAATCGATCAAAATTTTCCAGGCCAATTATTTCAATTACTTTCCCTTTAAAAACACACGACCGCATGTTGAACCACTATTTTTTTAATAAGAAAAAAATGGAAAATAATTCCAAAAGTGCAAGTTATTTATTATACTTTTTAAAAAAAGAACAAAGTGACTGTTCGTTTTAGGTGATATATGCTTTAATTTCAGTTGTTCAAAATTGATGTTCAATAAATAAATTTAGATGGTAGTGTGTTTCCTTCAATTATTTTAAAAAAGTAATGCACCCTTCATTCGAAAATCTCTCACTTGTAATCTGTGAGCATATTTACTGTATAAAACTTGTCAGTGAACTATGAAGGCAAAAAGTAAAATAAATAAAATAATCGTTCATTAATCGTAATCGAGTTAAATTGTTCAATTAATGGCGATTTAGATTTTTGGCCAAATCGCCCAGCCCTAGTCAAGCTAGCTGAGATTTCCTTTTGTGTGTCTGTTGAATGCGCACACATGTGCATGGGTGTAAATCTGGGGGGATAAAAATTGCACTCTTGTAAAAAGTATATGTATATATATTTTAAATAATTGTATAAGTAAGGGGGGAAAAAAAGAAATGCAAAAAAGGCTTTTAGAAAGAGTCACCCTTCCTCACACTGCTTTGATCCACTGCCTGCTCTCCAGTTCATCTCTCCTCTTTACACACACGAGTCCAGTGAGCGACTGCGGCTCTGTTACCGCTGAACTCCAGTAAGAAGGGCATTTTATTTTATTCGCATTACATAAAATGATTCTCTTTTAATGTAGTTGATGCAGACTAATTCATAAATTAGTTGCAAAAATGCTTTTTACAGATGCAATTTTCCATGAATCTGTAATATTGGCGGAAAAATATTACTTGTCTAGTTTACGTTAGCTTGTTTACAATAGCTTGTTGCGTAGTGCATAGCCGTTTCCCATGCATTGTTATCTTTGTGATAACTTGTCGTAATGTTAACTTAAAAATTAACGGCCACAGTTAGAATATTATTAACTGCGCTGTGCTTCGTCCGAACTGACCCCACTGTATTTTGTATGTATAATCAATTTCGATTTTGTTCTTAAGTGTCGGAATTAATTTAAATACATTTTAAAAATACTTAAAATTAATTGAGACTTAAAATGATTTAAAATGAATTTTTTGTACAATGACAGTGTCCCCTTCCTAATAAATGTATATTGAGTGTCCCCCCCCCCCCGCCCCCCAGTCTTATTAAATTTATGCCCATGCATGTGGGCCTCAAATTCAGGAACCTACAAGCTCAGCCTGTTTGTTTTGTCTCTTTAGGGTCATGCAGTGCTTGGGTTGGCCAGTGCTTCGTGCAGCCGGATGGTGGTCGGGTTCTGAAAACCCTGTGGATGTTGCGCTCGGCTGCTGAGAACCCATTCGACAACTGGGGAAGTACCAGGTGACCTCAAAGTATTAGATATTTACAACTTTCTGAATAGAACATGATGCTCTGCATCTTTCTTTCTTTCTTATACTTCCCCCCCCCCCCTTTATTCATTTATGTGTTGCAGGTTGGGAGAAGACCAGTTTATATTTATGGGAGATGTGGAAAGTGCCAAAGGGTACTAATTTTCAGTTCCCCAACACGATTCTGTTACTCATGCTCTTATGCTTCGGAGCTGATATTCATGAAGCTTCTCAGACTGAGACTATTGATCCTTCCTTTATTATGATGACCTTACTGGTGGTAACAGATTCTGGGTGAGCTCTCCTCCTATGAGCAGCTTTTTGAATCTTCATGGCCCCCGATGGCATTTTGCTTTGTGCTAAATTGGCCCGTGTGAAGGAGCCGACACTTCCAGATGAAAGTTCAGTAAATAAGCATGACATTCTGACTGATGCTGACCTTTGGGACTGTGTTTCTCAAACACTTTTACAGTTCCTCAGTTCAATAAATACTGTCAAGCTTGGGCCGGATGTGATTTTTACCTCTGATCTCTGGCTCCTCCGTCACGGCTAGCTCAGACTTTACATGTCTTGCTTTTAAAATGAAGAATGTTTTTGCTGGCAGGGGGGGCACAACGAATGAATGAACCCTTTTTAGTACCAAAAAATTATTTTTTAAAAATATCTTTACAGCCCAAAACATAACTGGACTCCAAATCTTGCTTATTTTTAATCAGGTCCTGGAGTTAAAAGGATAATTTTGCTAACAGTCCTTAGTCATGTATGGAACCTTTTAGTATTTGCGAACTTGTAGCTTCTGTTCTAAATTAAAGAAGCAAAATTTGGCCCAAAAATGGGTCTTGGCTGATGTAGTACACCTGGGTTCAGTATACAATTGTCCATTATCCCAGAGTGTCCCTTTAAAGAGGCATTAATTAACATGCTTGTTGTATAAGTATTTGTATTTTTTATTTTAGATGTTTTCATCACAAAATTTATAGTGAGATTAGGCACCAAGGCCTGGACCGAACCTCATCCCTTTGGAATAATCCCAGGAAACTGGCAGCATTGATTTTTTGATGTGCTTTTCACATTGATCTATGAACTGTGTTCACAGCCTGAATACAAATTATATTTGAAGTGATGAGATGTTTGGAGTCCTAAATCTGAAAACTACCAAAAAAAACCCCAAGGTAATCTTACCCCTCAAACTACCGCTTATCTGTCTTATGGTTGGTTTTGGAGGCAACATCCCTGTTCCCCTCAGTACAGAGACTGGGGGAAAAGGCTTTTGGAGGAGAGAGACAGTGGGGTGTTTAGCTAGAGCTTTAAGAGCAGACTTTCTCATTTATCACTGGAGTGCTGGAGAGCACATCTGCTGTAATGGAACCTGGAACCTCCTCCCGCACTGGTGTGTGTTTTTCCCTCCACATTGTTTTTTTTTTTCTTGTCCTTGAAAATTTTGTTCAAATGAAACATTAAGAGCCAGGGAATAAAGAGCTCCCTCTTGTGGCGAGTTGGAGAATAACTTAAAATGAGAGACTAATGGGTCCAACTCATTTGTGCAAGTGACCATTCTGTCATCCTTGAGCACACCACAGTGTAAACAGCACGAAATTCTCCCTCTGCATTTAACCCATTTATCCCAATTGAAGCAGCAGGCAGCCAGGGACACAGTGCCTGGAGAGCAGTGTATGAGGAGGGTACCTGGCTCAAGGATACCTCAGTGGTACCTTGGGATTTGAACTCATGGAGTTCCGATCACAGGGCGAACTTCCTAAACCCTAGCTCACCATAAGGAACAACATTAATTATTAGAGATCAACCGATATATCGATTTACCTATATTTTCCCCGATATTTAAGCATTTTACCATAATCGGTTATCGGTTTTGTAATATCTGGTTCACAGATAAACACCGCCATCTGGTGGGTGTTTTGAGAATTACGCGCATGAACGCCATTGCAGCAGAGCGTCTGAGGGGAAACTGCGTGCAATAATATATCCTATATTTAGTAAACTTTCTTAAACATAACAGCTATTAATGCACATATTAGATGTGTTACAAATGACTGGTATGTAGTTTATGCACCAATGATGACTTTAGTTACAGGTTTTTTTTTTTGGTTGTATTTTGTTTTATTTATTTATTTTTGCACGTTCAGACCCCTAGTTTTGATTTGTATGCAAGGAGGGAGTGATTATTATAAATAAAACAATTTGTTCAGTTCAGTGGTGCTGTAATAACTGTCAAAAACAGAAGTATATTAGTAAATAAATATTGGCTCTGAATATCGGTTATCGGGCACATAAACCTTCAAATAACTGGTATCGGTATCAGTAATAAATAAATATCGGTCGATCACTATTCATTATTCCCCTTTTATTTGTATTAGGAGTTCAGTAACAGTAAATGCTACATCTTTTAAAAGGCATTTATTTTTTGTGCAATTTTTGACAGTAACTTAACATGGGCTGAATAAAAGGGGGATACTCCTGAGTTTTTGTATAATTAACCATTTTAAATGCCTCTGTTTACAGCTCAGCCATGCAGTTCCCCTTAAATGAATCCAGGGATATTTAGGACTGACTGAACTGGCTAAAATGCTGACTTTAATTTACCTTGCAAGAAGTCTTTAGTGGAGATGTCGAAGTTGAATTGTTTAACCTTCTGCCTCATTAAACACAACCCCTTTAACTTATTTACTCAACCAGGACATCAGAAGCTGGAAGCGCTCCCTCCTCACTCTCGGTTCATTATGAAGTGTGGCTCCTGCAAGCAGCTGTAGAGATCAGTCTGGAGGAGCGGAGAGAGTTCCAGCACACGGGTAAACATCAGAACCCTCTTGCTGCTCCAGCACTGGGAAGCTGCTGCTGCCATGACTACAGAATAACCCTTCGCTTGCCGATCTGTTTAACATGTACAACAGGCAAGAGCTCACAGAGGAATCTTGCAAATTGAGGATAAAAAAAACTAAGCAACAATGCATTTAACTTTTCAGTCGGATCTGCGGGTCGGATATTATAGAAACAAGTCAGCTGAGCTCGGAGAAGAAGTGAACAGACTTATGGCTCAGAAGGATTATTATTGATCAAAACATCACGGTGTCTCCAACTTGAACTGGATATAGTTTCATCTTGCTTGCATATCATGACTTATTTATGAGTGGAAAGTGGTAGGAGGGAGGGTCTCAGAGGGTCTCTTTGGATGGGAGTTTGGGGGGAGCTGGAGGGGCAGTTGAAACCTGATATTAGTTGTTTGCATCTTTCCTCGTCTGCTGGATTTTATAGGCAAATGACCGTATGTGTTGAAGAAACATGAGAAGAATTTTGTCTTCTGAGACCCGTCCCATTCATTTCTGTCCTTTGTAATGGACATTTTATCCACCTGTATCTCCCTTACGTATCCGAGAGATGTATTGGTGTTCTGTAGAGAACGTCCTGGGTTCTCCAGTGATGTGTCACTCCTGTGACGGGTTCTCATGCTGGGAACAAGGACTGCAGTGGCGAGACTCACATGAGGAGCAGAAAATACAGAATGTTCCTCTGCAGAACCCAAAAAACCCCACACCTCCAGGACTACCTCACCTAAATATCCAGAGGAGGTTCTAGACTTTCATTGTTGAACTAAAATATGTTTCATTGTCCCTGCAAGTAACGAGCGACAGAAGAGTGAAACAGAATTTGACTGTTTTCAATTCTTGTGTTAATATCCCTTTTTTCATTTTCTAAATTCTATTTTCACACGGAAATCGTCCTGGTGTCCTCTACAGTGGACATGCTGGGAACTTAAATTAAAAAACATATTTAAAGACATTTAAATGTTAAGATGGTTTTTTTTTTTTAGGGCCAAATAGATATAAAATCACACAAAAAAGTTGTGAGACACATTTTTCGGGCCTCAGGAGGATATTGAAAATCAAGTCCAAACGGTTACTCTAGCAATTCAGATTGGAAAGATTACCCAGCTAGTGTAAATGTGCCTACTGACCTCCTATAGAACAGAGGTGCTCAGGTCCTGGAGGGTCTGTATCCAGCATTGTTTCCCAGTTCAAACACACCCGTTAAACCCAGTTAAACTGGGTCAGCCTGAACAAGGAACAAGGAAAGCATCAAGCTGCCGATGCCCCGATCTTTGAGCGTTTTTCTGTTCTTACACACAAAGGTAAGACTGAACTGACTGGTGTGTGCTGAGAGCAAAGAAATTACCTGAAGTGCAGGGAGGCTCCAGGATCAAGGTTGGGAACGACTAGACATATTTCAGCTTATTCAGTGCTGTACTCCATCCTTGGTTCTACTTATCAGCTCACGGACAAGGTCTTCCCAAACTGTTTTCTGATCGTTAAGTTGGTGGAATCATGGGAGGAACTCCTAGGAGAAACTTTTGAAGGGGAAAGGTAGCTAACAGTCATGCTAGGAAGCTGAATATCATGTTATCTGCCTTTTTTTAGTAGCGCCTCTTGATTTTTCTTTTTATTTATTACTGTGGGGTGAGGCAGTCCCTGAAGGCTGAGTGATGTGTTTAACAGGTATCTTAGTGAGGTAGCACTGATGTGTAAAAATACAGAAAGTGATAAGAAATCTTGTTGGCCGTAATGCCGATATTCTCAGGGATAAGGTAAAAAAAAAAAAAGATCAGACGTCGGGTTGATCTGAAACGAAGCCCCAGAGCGAGAGCAAAAGTATCGGTCAATGAATTTTCATTTGCTTCAAAATCACAAACTTTGAAGATCTAAACGCCCAAAGGGAGCAAAGTTCTCTCGCCTTAAACTCACCAAACTACCTTCGTGAAGCTGCCAGGAGCTGATTTTCTTTCCTGTTCATTGAGGAGGACAGAATCTCCGGATTTCTGTTCAACTGGAGCAACACGCAAGACCTCCAGAAGTAGCCAGGATTTCCTATTTCATGTAGACAGATCACTCGCACTTGCTTTTCCGCTCGGAACGGCTCTGTTTCTGCCATTACTGCTGACAAAATGAATCTGAAATCGACGCCGTTGGACGGTGCCTTCAAAATCCCTAAAAAGGGAAAAAGATCAATATGTGCTGGGGTCATTTTTGTGGCCCGTGTTAATTGAAAATGGCAGAATCCATTTATATCGCGCCGGTAATAAAATCCTCACATCCTTTGTGTATCATGGGCAGGAGAACAATTTATAGGAAGTCTTTAATATGATTTCAGCGTCTTCAGGGGACTGTGGAAGAATGCAGGATGAGAAGACTGTGTTCTTTAGGACTTTCAGATGAAGAGCAATATGATTTAGACCCTCATCAAATGTGTATTTGCGTATTTGGACAGGTGACAAACCACCCTGTAATGCAGGCTTAAATGAGGCTACAAATAATGCCGCTTCCTCTAATCCGAGCTTTTGGCTGGAAATGATGGGACAATTGTCCATGCAGGCATCGGTTGCGGTGTCATAATCTTCGTGAACGCTCCCTGTTGAAACGCTTTGATTACAGTCATGGCATTGCTCTCAGATTTGTGACCAGTGACCCCTTTTTGCTCCGATCACTGCCAGCTATCCATGAAAGAGGGCCAGCCAGCTCTGATCAGGATCATTTGCTATTCATACGCAAGGTCCATTAGCAGAAATAACCCCCTACGTCTTTGATATTCTGGCAGCTGGACACATGCATTTCACCACTAGTGCACAAAACTGGATTTCGTCTAGACAGAACCGTTTTGCTGCCTAATTTGGGAGAGATGCATTTAGTTAAATGCAACATTTTTGTGGTAATTTTCAAAAAATCTCAAGACTAGGCTATTATTTATCCCCATAAGGGAGCTCAGATCATTTAAATGCTTAAATTGGACACTCTTTAAAACTGTCTATATACTTTTATTGTAGCCTGCTGCTAGAACAGGCAATAAGCAGCCATTAAGTTATTCCTTTTTTCAGCCGTAGGGAAAGAACAGGGAATGCATATTTAACAGATATTTACACAAACGCCTCCAACACCGAGTATAATCATGAGTACGAACCCTTATCAGTATTTAAAATGTCCAGTCTGTCCTTTTTTTGCACCCTACTTCACCCTAATTTGTCCATCCTTCATATTCAAAGAGACACCTTCACACCCCCTCGCGCATTCTTTACTCATGAGCATCTAAAGTGGTTAAACCAGGGAGCTTTAAAGAGATTCGACAGATGATCATAAACTAAGGTACATTTACAGGAGCTGATGTTCAAGAACTGATGGACTCACCAGTGCAATTCTTGGCAAACCACTGGAACTGCCCCTTCAGATAAACCACACTTAAACCTTTCATCTTTGAGAGAGGAGAAAATCAAGCAGCACTCCGGCCTCTCTGTCCAAACCTCCGCTGTGAGATGACTCAACACTGTGGGTCTGAAAAGATGTGTAGTTGTTCAAGAAGCTGAGAAACAAAAAAAATATGGGCACTAGAAAAATGGTTCTCAACCTTTTCATCATTAAAGCCCACCTGTGTATCACAGCATGTGGCCAAGGCCAACCTGGCCACATTAGATGATCTTAAATAACCAATTACGGACCAATGACCTGTCTCAATTTTAGATCCGCGGGCCAATCATAATTCTTCATGGCCCACCAGTGATCCGCAGTCCAGAGATTGAGAAACCCGTCACTAGAACACCCAAAGTGGACCTATAAGATGAAGGGGATGGTCAAGAGTGTTCATTTATAACAGATTTGTTTCAAAATTGAGAAGCAAGACAACACAGCTGACTTCCAAGCATGGATTTGGAGGCATTTTACAAGTAACAGGACAGTTGAAAACGAGTTGTAATTAGAAAGGAATCTGTGCTGTAAAAAAGTAGCAAGGATAGGACACAGTAAATGTTAAAATAATTATTGCGGGGGTTATGTTCCAAGGGCACCTGCGTTTAGTGAAAAAACACAAATGTAAACCTGTATCCGTACTGTACAGTGTACACTGAACTTCTGTTTCCTGAAGTGCTTGAATGTAAATACCGATGTTCCCAATGTATAGACTGTAGTTTGGTATGTGCTGACCTTTTCTTTGGTATAAGAAGAGTAATTAAACTACTACTTTAATTTACGGTAATAAAAATACAGGGCTTTAAGAAGAACAAAAAGAAAAACGGGAGAACGGTCTGAGAAACACACAAGATGCTTCACAGGGCAGCAGCCAATCAGCAGCATGGAGAAATAATTAGCATTCTTGGATTGGCTACTTTCAAACCTTCCGCCTCTGAGTAGAGTGGTATTTCACCATCCCAATACACGCTTTCTTTGTGTTCTTTGGACAGTACCAAGAAAATGTATAGTTATAATTTATATGGAAAATATATGAAATTAGGTTAATATTTATGTTGCAAAAGTAGTACATTATATTTTTCTTAAAAATGTAGCCCTAAAATTCATGAAAAATAATTAATTGCCATGTCCGCCACCCTCTGTCGCCCTAGTGCTGGTTGTTTGTGTTTGGGCGCAGCGGTGAGCAGCAGATGCTCATTCCATTAAGGAGCGTCTGATTGCCTTGAAAAGCTTTTAAGAAATTTACTCTGATTTATCTCAAGCTGTGCTGTCTTTGACCGCCCGGCCCCATTCTGGCCACAGGAGCTTTGTAAAATAAAGACAGGAACATGCTACTTGGCCTTCAGAATTAAAGGTTTATATTTAAAAACGGACATATGGAGCGGCCGATCGTTATCTTTAATTCATGCATTAAGGAATTTTTGTATCTTCGGAGTATACCACATCTAAAATGTCAATGCAAACCACACGTTTTCTGACATAAAAAAAAAGAAAATATCGAATTAATTAGGTTTCATTTTTATGGGGAGAGACTGAATATCAACCAAAAATCAATGAAAAACATGTTAAATAAAAGTTATACACTGATTTGAGTGAAATAAGTATTTGATAACCTACAACCCAGCCTGACTTCTGGCTGCCACAGACCAGCTGTGTGTCCACGTTGCACACAGATTAAAATCTATCTATCAATTACAGACTCTAATGATCTGAACTCGTTAGGTTTATAAAGCACACCTGCCCACAGAATCAGTTTATTCCATTCCAAACTCTCCACCACCATGGTTGAGACCAAAGAGGCTTCAGACGAGACTGTAGACCTGCACCATGCTGGAATGGGTTACAAGACCCTCAGTGAGAAGTTCGGTTAGAAGGTGACCACTGTTGGTTTGATTGTTCGGAAATGGAAGAAATATAAAATGACTATTAGTCGCCCACAGTCTTCCTCCTAACAACCTGCCATGTAAGGAGGAAGAGAAATGCAGAGGATGACCTGAAGAACACCGTCCCCGCAGTCAAGCATGGAGGTGGAAAGATTATGCTTATGGATGTTTTTGTTCTAAAGGTACAGGATGGCTTCATCGCACTGAGGGTTCATTTGATGCATCATTTGATGGTTCATTTGACCGTAAAATCTTGGATGAGAACCTTCTTCCCTCAGCCAGAACCCAAAACATACTGCCAAGGTAGCAAAGCAGTGTCTAAAGAAGAGGCAAAAGAAGGTTCTGGACTGAGTCTCTAGACCTCAATCCTGTAGAACATCTGTGTAGGAACTGAAGCTCCGAGCAGCTCCCAAGAAACCTGAAGGATTTCGAGAGTTTCTGTAAAGAAGAATGGTCCAAAATCCTTCCTGAGATGTTCAAACCTGAAGACCGACTACGAGAAACTTCAGCAATAAGTCATGCTTTGCTTGGTTATCAAATAATTGGGCATCAAATACTTATTTCTCTCAAATGCAAATCAATCTATAACTTTTATGCAACATGTTTTTTCATCGATATTCAGTCTCTCTCCATAAAAATGAAACTACCTCATAAATTAGAGACTTCATTCAGTCAGCAAACTTACAAATTCAGCAGGAGATCAAATAATTATTTTCCCCACTGTGTGTGTGTGTGTGTATGTGTGTGTGTGTATTTGAGATTACACAGACAACTTGACTGCTAAATCCATTCGTGCGCTCTGTGAGCAGCAGTCAAAACTCGTCAAGGTCTGAAATACAGCGTCTGTAAAACTACAGTGAACAGGGGGTAGAGGAGAAATTCATTTCACTACTAAAGGAAAAGCTTAAAGTACTTTTAGTGTGGAAATACTGAAATATATTCAGTACCGCTGTGAGCTGTAAATGCTCTACAGCCTTGTAAGCAAGAACTGGCAGAATTTGACAGCTGAAGTCTCTGATGGGGCCTTTAGACCGGCATTGAAATTACAGAGAAATGATTGAAACACGTCCTCAAACATGTTAAATAAAGTACACAGACCCTTTCCAATCGATCCATCCATCCATTTTCTACCCCTTTATTCCGCACTCGGGTTGGGGGTGGGGTTGTAGCCTATCCCAGCTGCTACAGGCGAAGGCTGGGTACACCCTGGACAGTCGCCACCTTGGGGCAATTAAGTGTATCCCCAGTCACGGGGGAGAACATGCAAACTCCACACAGAAAGACCCTGTGCCCAACCTGGGATTCGAACCTAGGTCGTTCTTGCTGTGAGGCAACAGCACCCTTTCCAATGAATTAGAATATCATGTCTTCACAGAATTCAAATTTGTGAATTCCTGTTTTCGTGGGTCTTAGGAGCTGGAAGCCCAAATTTTGCACAAATAAACAATTAAGTTCTTGAAATCGTTTTAATTGTGGGCCCTGAATCTATAATCTATGAAAGTTTAGTGTTTTGGAAATAAATAAACATTTCCATGATATTCTAATTCATTGGAAAGGATCCGTAGCTTCTCAAACACATTAGGGTATCTTGCTACTTGTGGCTTTAAACTAAATTTAAGAATAATTTCATAAAAGGGATGGCAGTTCAGTCACTTACTAGGTGTGGAATGCACTGTGAGGGACTTTTAGGTGAGTAGAGATGGAGCTGTTTGCTTTTAGCATTTAGGTGTTAAACAGTTGTCTGTTTCTCCTCAGGCGGAGGTGCAGAGACCTTTTCTCCATGAGAGGCAGAGATATTAAAGGACATTGTGGGAGGTTAGTATACATACATATTTATATATGTATGTTATTTTTATATATACACTCACCACATAGTGATCCACTATGGCTAAACCTAATAAACAGGAGCAGCTGAAAGTAGAAGAAGAAGAAGAGAGAGATTCTGATTCTGATATTCTGATTAATACTGGTTAAGGGTGGAGCTGAACCTGAATACGGTTTTCGCAAAGGCACAAATAACGTGTTTTTTTACGAATACCCGTTTCGAACAAATACTTATACAATATATTTGTATTCGGGAAAAAGAGAAACGCTGCGTTTCCTCATGAGACAGCAGTGGATGCCTGGATGAGAGAGAGAGAGAGAGAGAGAGAGAGAGAGAGAGAGAGAGAGAGAGAGAGAGAGAGAGAGAGAGAGAGAGAG
>JBBMFX010002790.1:0-13403 GCA_037832545.1 Rhabdalestes septentrionalis | reverse complement strand
TGGTGTGTGTTCTTCTATCCATTAAGTGGAGTGGATTCTTTCACCAAAGATTCAAGATTCAAGATTCAAGATTCAACGGGGGTTTCCAAACACCCTACCCCATAAAAGAACGAGATTTTGCTTGCACGCAGCAACTCCGCTCACACCCAAACTTGGTCCGGTGTTCTGCTGAAACGTGCTACCCATCGAGATGTGCTACCTGGCCCTTCTGCGCATGTGCAATTCCACAGTCTTGGGATTCACTGCCATGCTCATAAATCTGTGCAACCTAGCATTGAGGGAGCTGGTTTATCTGTGCTATATTGTTTTCGGGTCTCTAGCTTACTGAGATTCCTATCTTTAAAGATATTTAAATTTGTACTTTCAGCTTGTGCATGTATTTGTTTTGCTCCTACATGCTGTCTTTCGTGTACAGTTCAAGGGTATATTAGTGTGTGTCACTACCCTGGGGTTTGTGTCTTTGGAGTCATTACATAAGTAATTATGATTAATACAATTTTCTGATTCTGACTCTGAAATGCAATTTTTTTAATGCCATCTGGAGCTGGGAAACATCAACATTGTCCAGCTGTTAACTTGACCACAAGCATCACAACAAACTGTAAGCATGGCATGACTTGAAGGAGTCTGTGTCCTGCTTCATGGTAGAATTTATCAGAGTTAGACCCCGTATTAACTAGCTCTATGCACCTCTAAAAGTGGATCTATCTATCTAGGCTCTTCTTACTTAAATGAAATATATTTTTCTCTGATAATGCATATTGTTTGCCTATTTCTCATAATTATCAGTGTTATAAACCACATTTGGTGACTGGCCTCAAACTATCACTGTCAGCATATTAGGTCAAATTTTTGGTTGCTGTGTACATTACTTAACAGTACAGAAACAGTAATGAAATAAAATTATAAATGCTGATTATCAATTCACTCATATGCCAAAATTCATCCCAATTTTCAAATACTTTTACAGCTAATTGTTTGCGATTAATTTAGATCTGTTAAATACAAAGCTTGTAATTAACTTGATTATTTTATCGTGTGACATCCCTAGTAAATATACTCCCAAGCAGGCGACCATGCATTTTTTGATCAAAAATAAAGGATTAAATACACTCCTAATTAACCAACCAACCAACCTAACATCCATCCATTCTAACATGAGTAAAACATATAACAACCCACTAACAAAACAAACACACATCTATGAACAAAGACAACTAAAACAATAACTATATACCAAATAATTTCAAAAACAAATGAAATACAGGCTTAGCATGTTTGTTCTAAAAAGCAAAAAATTACAGAGTTCTTGCACAACGGTGGAAACCTCATTATTGCGCTGACATGGAAATCTAAAGCACTTTTTTTTGCACTATTGCATAATGTCAGGCCTGTTTCTCTCTGATCTTTACAACAGAACATTCTTTAGCAACTATCGCATGTACTCAGCTACTCACGCACCAAGAATGTGAACTCTGCTGTTTATAAACTATACAGAACTCTGCTTTCTATCTTTTCCATCTGTACATCTTGTTCAAAACTGTGACACATTTCTTCAGCTTGATCTTTGGGTTTTTTTAGGACACCACTCCGATTTCTGAACAGTAATGTACAGTATAGCCTGAGTTCTGTTTTCCACAATTGGTGCAGATCATGACTGAGTAATGGGAATGCCATGTCAAGTAATATAGGTTCTTACGATGGCGTATTAGGGCCAATAAAAACAATAAAATTAAATAAAATTAAAATTAAAAAACAGGGTTGGGGATGGGTATAAAAATAAAATCAGAAATTCTGATGTTTATATTCGCGTGAAAAAAAATCAGATATTCTCTAATATGTGAAGTCATAAATTTGCGTCAATAAAGTGCAAATTAACGAGATTAGTGTGCTTATTTAACTTAAGCAGCCTCCCGCAGGTATGCCTACCCCACACCACATGACACCTGTTTGCTTACTTTTGTACTTAACCCCCTCCCAAAAAAAAACAACAAAAAAAAAAAACGACACATATGTTTTCCAGCTCAGTGTTTACATTGTCCAATGCTTCAAATGGACTTAGTGAACACTTGGAACAGCTGCTTATAAATGCAACCTGCCTGGAGATCCAAACAGCTCTATAGTTGAATTAAACACACACACACACACATACACACTTGCACACACTCACATACACACACAAACACATACACACATTGGGACCACTGTTTTAGCTCTTATTAGACCAAAAAGACACACAGTCTATGCTCCCCTCACTGTTAGTGCCAGGTGTGGTGGCTGCAAGCTAACAGCATCTCTCTGGGTATTTTTATGCAACCCAGTCTCTGGGGTCTACTGGGGAATGATGCTGTAATCTATAACAACCAATGTGCAGCTGCTCTGTGGGTTGGTAACTATAGAGAATGGGGAAAAGAGATGTCCTACCTAGGGCTGTTCCTAATAAAGTGGCCACTGACAAATACGAAATGTTTTGTCAAATTAAAAGCAAAATGAGAAGTTGTTATGGGGGGCTGGAGGGCAACAACAAAGTTATTTTTTTCTGTCAGAGCTGCTTTCAACCAATCAGAAAGCAGTGATATGGTCAGGTCGGCCCCGCGTTTTCCTTGTGCCAGTGGAAAAGTGCCATAATAAATGCCAAAAGTGCCAAAATGTACTTTTACTGTCCCAAAAGTTCAGTTATAATTTAGGATTCGGTTATGTTTTGGGATACTGTTTAGGGTTCTGTTATAATTTAGTTTGAGGTCCTGGGTTCGATTCCCAAGTGGGATGACCAGGGTTCTCTCTGTATTTTCTCTCTGCATCCATTTGTGTTTACACTGGGAGCTTCAGTACAAAGTACAAAAGTACACGTCAGTTGGACAGGAGATGCAATGCTGCCCATTATTCAAGATTATGTATTTGTAATGTACAAAGTTATACAAGCAAATGTAGTATAGTGAAATGAGCCCCTGGGTCAAACATTGAAGTTTAAACTTCATTGTTGTGATCATTGTTTTTATGATTGTTTTTACTTTCTTTTTCGTGTTTATTACTGTTTTTACTTCCTTTTATATAAAGCACTTTGAATTACCTTTGTAAGTAATTGTGACGACCACGCCATCCTCGGTCCGGCCTCCCCGTTCCCAGTTCCCCGAATATTAGTTCGTCCCTTTACTTTTGTCCTCCCTACCTAGGTTCCCTCCGTAGTCTACGTTTTCCCTTATTGTATCTCCCCCCTTTAATTTGACTCACCTGTCTCTCCTTGCCTCCTGTCCACCTGCATCTGATCCTGTCTCCTTATTTAAACCCCAGCCGGTTCCGTCTTACTTTGAGTTCGTTTTTTGTTCATCTTGTCTTGTCTGCCTACTTGAATCATTTATGTGTTTTTCTGCTTACTTTCAGGCTCGTGCTCCTCCGACGTACCGCTGACCTCCTGAGTTACTTCTACTTTGTTTTTTGTTATTTCAGTTCTGCGCCGTGGTCGCCAGGTTCTTGTTTAGTTTAGTTTTTCGGTTTTTCTTTGAGGAGCGCGAGCCCCCACGAGACTCGTTTTTGGCTCCGTGGCTCGATTGTTAAAATCCAATAAAAGACTGATCACCGCTGAAAGCGCCCTTCCCCTTCTCCTTCCCTTCACCCCGCGGCTCACGCCGTGACAGTAATGTGCTATATAAATAAACTTGCCTTGTCTTACCTTGCCTTGCCTAAACAAAGGTAAAATATGAAAAGAAAAAGAAAATTACAAACAGAAGCATAAACTGTACAACATGCAAAATGTAACAAAGTTGGAGTGTGTTGGTTTGCTGGTTGGTGAATAGATTTAAATGCCAAAAAGTTGATTTAGATCAACCAATCGACCAAACAAACAACCCACCATTCTATCACCACCCATCACACCCCTACATTCCATTCTGCACAGCACACAAGACACCAACCTGATATTTGTCTTACGAAAAATAATACACCAGGACAAATGTGCATATTGTAAAACTATTCATTTATTAAATTTAAAGATTGAAATGGTTAGAATATCTTTGCATTGTGTTAGATGTCTAAGCACATCAAATGGAAACAGAGAGACAGAAGAAATCAACAGACTCTGAAATTGAGCAAATTGCTGTATAGTGCGTTTGCAATTATTGTGTTATTGTGGCTTTTCCCCTAAAGGTTTTATTGTATCAGTTGTACATTTGGTCTTTTGTCTCTGGAGGAGAGTACTCTGGAGGACTTTCCATTGGTGGGCTGCCAGCGGAGGCTGCACTGGCAGTAAACATCCACTGTGAAGCAAAAAATATACACACACTGTAAGACACATACTATAAGTTGCGGTCAGTTTTGTTACCAATAAAGCTCTATGGATACGGTGTCATTTTTACTTATTAACCCTTCAGTTCATAGCATCACATTACCAATTTCCATCAAAGTTTACGATCACACTGGTATGTGTTTTGGAACATTCAGCATCAAACACTTTCTAACTGCTGATGTAACAATGCAAGTTTATGGCGATTCAAGGTTGCATCACTTTATTTCTACATATATGTTATATTTAAATATTTTTTTTACACTTTAGAGTTGATAGGTGACTAAATCACATAAACATGGGCTGCGTCCCAACAGCTGATGCAGCAGTTAGTAAATGGCATGAATGACTGTGCAGGACAGTCAAAAGCACAACACACACATTGAGGAGACACACTTATTTGATGTTGTAACACAAACGTTCACATTTTCGCATTTACTGAAGCACCTAACACATATCAAAGCTCTTGCATTCATTCAAATTAAATCGAATTTATAATCGTTAATTGCTATTATTGCAGTGAAACCATTCAAATCTGGTTTCTATGAAATGCATTTTGAAAATTAAAATATGAAAATTTAACCGCATCCATAATTGCAGACTGATGTTCTGGCATGCTAATTCTCCTACATTTATAAAAAATATAAATCTGCTTTAAACTCAATCTAAAAGGATGAAGGCCCTCCATTTGAAGGCCTACAGGCTTGTCTCACCTGATCGTTGTTTTGAGCAGGGAAGGGGTTGACCACTGAACAGCATCCTCCAGTGTTTGGAACCACATTGATGTTCACCTACAGACATACAGAAGATTCAGAAGCTGCATGGTTTACCATTGTACAACAGTCAGTACAGCAAATACGGAATGTCTTCATGGACAATAGATTCTTGATAAAAAGAAGCGATTAAAAGCTCTGTATGAATAATACAGTTAAAAGCCTTTCATCTAAGATCACTTAAAACATCTCATATAATCAGTTCTGATACCCACCAAAGGTTCGTTGTTGCAAACGGCTTTACAGCCGAAAACTGAGACAGAAATGGAAATGATGAACTGTAATATAGATAAGACCAGCAGCACTCCGATGATTCCTTTGGGCAAGAACTAGAATCAAAAATGGAGAAAATCATAATTTTATCAAATGCTTGCCAACCAATCCAGTTTCCGTTGTAAATCCTTCAACCAAACAACACAGCTAAGGAAGTCCCCTAACACCAAAACAATTGGCCGTTATATACAGTGCTGTGCAAAAGTCAGGGACCACTCTTCATTTGTCTCAGCAGACTTGCCTTTAGTGAAAATCTGCTGGAAGATCTTTCCACATCTCAGAGATCAGTGTTAGTATTAAACGACTGTGGATTCTGTTCTCAAGACCAGGGAACTGCATAATCATGTAGAGGTGTTGAGGTCTGGACCCCATCATTTTGGGAGGACCAGCAGATTCTTTGATTTCTGTTTTTAGGATCAGCTAAACATAATTTCAGACTCAATAGTGAGTGATGGGTAAATGTGTGACTCACAGATAATACAGGTGGGTAAGGTGTGTAAGGTGGGTTTGGTGGATATAACTCCACCCCCTGTCACACACCCACATATCAGACCCTATAACTCCTCCCCCATTCAGACATCCACTCATCAGACTCTATAACTCCTCCCACTGTCTCACACACAGACATACACACACACACTCATCAGGCTCTTTAATTCGTTGCCCTGTCACACACCCACTCATCAAATTCTATAACTCCTCCCCTTGTCACACACTCGTCAGATTCTATAACTCCGCCCCCTCACACAAAAACCCATCAGTCTCTGTAACTCATCCCTCATTTATGGCATTTAGCAGACACTCTTATTTAGCGAGACGTACATCAGTGCTCAAGAAACCCACAACTGTTCTTCATACCTGAAAACGAAACTGATTTTAACCTTTTAAACTGCTTTTGACCAAGTTACTGCCAGCTAAGTTACACACTTTAACAAATCCTGTCAGAAGATAAGAGGTTAAAGCACAAGCAAGGAAAACATGGAGCAATAGCACAACATTTTTTTAATAATAGGGGAAAAGAAATGAGTCGGCAATAACAAGAGGCCTAGATATCCAGACATCTCACTGGAAACATGTAGAACTTACTTAATGGACAAAGTAAATTATTAAAGTGGAAGTGTGGTCTCTGACTTTTGCACATCACCACTGGTCTACTCAAAGGAATTAATGCTCATTTGAATGCACAATTTTATGAATATCTATTAATCTTACCCTGAGTTGATAATCATATCTCGAGGAGTAACTGTAATTCCCGCTGTAATAGTCATAGGGGAGCGGTGATATAATTACAAGATCCAGGGAAAAGAGGATGATGGCGATTCCTGCAGTTATTGTGTTAAGCACATTCATCACCAGGGAGCTCCTCACCTGAAACAAAACAAGAGCAAAGGCATAACGACACTGTCAGCTGTTGATAACCAACAGTTAGTTTCACAATTAATATCCATATTAACTGATAAGTACACGTCTTAATATTACTACTAAACACTTGTGTTTTAGTACTAACCAAGAATTAAGGAATTATCAATTAATTCACTAATTAGGAGTTATTAGGGACATAATAACAACTTAATCCATTTCTACAGAAGCCTTTACATACCAAACAGCGGTTCAGCTTGTTACTCGCTGCCACAGAGAGAGCTCCAGTAGCGACGTTCTAAAGGGAAGAATATTAAAGCATTAGCTGCAATCAGGGTTGTGAAATATCAGAATCAGTTTCGTCTTTTAAAAAACCTACGTAAGGAGTTCATAAATAGTTAATAACATTTTCAAACATATATGCCATACACTGATGTAGCCTGACTTTTTGGCAAACTCTGATGATTTAATGGTAGCAGCATGTTAAAAAGTCCTGATGAAGCTGACTGTTGAACATTCTGCCTGAGAATGGGACAAATAGTGAGTCTGCATAAATGTGTAACAGCTTGTTTTAACTGCTTATTAATGATTCATGAAAAAAGTCTACTACCTACTTATCAGCCTTATTATATGTCATTTATAAACCCTTGGGAAGCATTGTCTTGCTGTAAAGTGGTACCAGACATTCCTTACAACTGCATGGATATACAGAGACAAAAAACGCTTTAAAAATAAAGTCAATAATGACTTTTAAATAAAATTCTTGACTTTTCTCTCTTCTACCATCTTGCAAACAGTATTGAAGCTTTTTCTCTGGTTCCGCAACAGTTTCATATCACGACCTCAGAACTCTGATTGTACAGAAATGTCTAGTCCTCGGCAAACCAAAAACATTCCAGTGAACCACACAACCTAATAACGTTATATTACACTTTCAACAGCAGCTGCATTTTTCTTTCTGTTTAATGCCACGAAACGTATCCTTACGTCCTTTTAATATTTACATCCCTTTCACGCTATTACACTGCGGTAGTGCCTTTTTCTGTATTGTTTCAGATTTACATACCATTCACACTACTGCTACATAGCTATACTGTCTATTTATTGTCGTGTTCCTCTAGCACTTCATCCAATGCTGCTAACTGCCAGCTGTGCAAAAGTAATACTCATAATTCTGGCAGGTGTACATCCTGTCCAGACTATACTGTTACAATACGTCACAATTATATTGTTGTGCTGTCTATTTATTGTATTGGTGTGACGGCCACCTCGTCCCCGTCACGTCGTTCCCGGTCCCCGTCTACCGAATATTAGTTTGTCCCTTTACTTATGTCCACCCTCTGTAGTTTCCCTCGTTCCCTAAGGAGTGTGTCTACTCTGTTTGTATCGCGTCCTGTCTATTGCTTTCACCTGCCCCTCGTTTCCTTTGAGTTTCACCTGTTTCTCGTTCGTGTGTCTTATTTTGGTACCAGCCGGTCCCGTTCCCCTTTGAGTCTGTCTTTGTCTATCTATCTGTTTGTATCCTGCCGCATTCTCGTTTGATTGTCTTTACATGCTCTGTATCTGCCACGTTCACGTTCTTGTTGCCCTTTCTCTGCCTCGTTCATGTTCTGTCTCATGCCTAGTTTTCCTGTGTCTTGTTTCCTGTTGTTAATGGTTTTGTCTTTCTCTTTTAGGCCCGTGTTCCTCCCGTTTTGCCCTGACTCGGTGCACATTCCCGCACCCCCTGACCACGTCCTCGTATCCCTGGCCGCGTTGAGTAGATCTCAAGCGGCACTTTGGTTTTGTTTTTGTTGTTATTTTGAGGAGCACAGGTCTTGTGTGTTTTGTGTTTTTCCCTGCATTTCTGTTTCTCCATTAAAATCAGTCAATCTACTGAGTGCGTCCGTCCATTTCCCTTATTCCCGTGGAGAGATCTGTGAGAATTGGTTAAATTGTTTCTTTTGTAACTTGCACATTGTTGAACGTTTATTAGACATTAAAGTAACCATGAACCCTAAAACTCTCCATAAGAAATACACTATGCCATATACACACATACTGGGCTATATATATACTTACTGCTAAAAAAATGACTAGAACATAAATACCAAACAGATGGTACTCACCATCAACGCACCCCAGAAGGTAATTCCACTGTAAAGAGAGAGGATGGTGGCAGAGAAGGCGGATATCACAATCCCAAACAAGAACATCACCACACCAAATGTGATCTGGACAGTCTGTGGAGGAAGCAGATTGGACACACAAGGGTTAGTCAGAGCTCCCAGTTTTACAGGAACACAAAAAAGACAAACAACTGCGAATTACCGTTCATCAATCCCAATATACCAAATTATAATTGAACAAAATGTTTCCATGAGATTAATCATGGGATATAAAAAGACAAATGCAAAGTAAAAATGCTAAGTAACCTGAATGCCTTTGAGTTTTGGTACAGCTTTGAAAATCATTTAATTTTGTTATTTATTCATTGATTATTCAATGTTAACTAAAATAAAAATCTGAATGTTAATTTCAGATGAAATACAATTCTTTTTATAATTAATGTAGAGTTGTAGTGTCTATACAATTTGCCTTTAAAATATAGAAGCACAGAAAAAGCTGTCATGTCAGCTAAGGGGTGGGCAGATTAGCAGAAGAAAGCTTAGAAGTAAATAGAATTTTAATAAGAAGAAAGTTCAAGTTCAATACAAAGTTCCAGAGGACCTTCGCTCCAAGTAAACCCAAGCAAACATTGGAAGGGGGACTCTGCAGTAAAGTCGACTCTTCTCTTGAGGCTTTAGTAAAATCTCTATTGTACAGTGGCCAGTACCAACACTCTACGCTCCATGGAGCTCTATTATGGCAAAGACCTTCACCATCACACCAGTAAACACACAGGGGAAAGAGACACACAGGAGAGGTACAAGACGAGAACCCAGCTGCAGCTGTAAACAAAGGATCCATCAGACTTTTCTCACTGCCACTTAGAGAGCAAACCTGAATCATATTGAAATTCCTTCAACTGTCTCTGCCTTCTTCCCAGTGTAGTGAATCCAAAAATATGCAAACAGAATTAACAACATTCATCTTCTCAAATCATAACTGAACCAGACACCAAGGTTGTCACTTGGTGACCACGCAAATATTTTCTGGCTAGACTGACCTTTTAAACCCACAAGCACATGCAGCCAATCACATGACAGAGACAATCAATTCAATAACAAGCAATACTCAAATCACACACAAGGCAGGTAGACATGTGGTTAGGTACCTAGCAACCCAGCTAAAGGATTAATGAAGCCCCACTAATTACACCTGGGTTGCTTAGGCACCAAATAACCACACACACACACAACGAAACCTGATATATCACTCTGTGCCCAGAACTGTGTAGCACCTGGTTTTGGGTGATGAACACTGTTGAGGGCGTGACTGAGGCGGACCACAGATTTCTACATTCTGTCTCTGATAAACATTCCTTGTCATTTTATGTGGAAAAATGAAATTGTCTTCAGGTGGCAAATAAATAAGCTTTGGGACTCCAGCCAACCATGGTGAGAGCCAATATTCACTAATGGAAAAAACATGGAGCAGTGGTGAATGTTCGTAGAAGTGGCCGGCATACAACGAGCTCAGCAACGCCTGATCCGCGAGGTCACAGAAGAAACCATAAAACTGGGCAAAAAATAGCAGGTGTGGCAAGTTCCAAGGCAAAAACCACTGCTGACCAAAACGAACACAAATCCTTGTCTCACTTTTGCCAAGTAACATCTTGATGGTCAACTTTTTTGGGGGGGCAATATTCTGTGGACTGATGACACAAAAGTTGAATCTTTGGGAGGTGCGTGTCCTGTTACAGCTGGCGTAAAAGTAACACAGCATTTCAGAAAATGAACATCATGCCAGAAAACATGGTGGTTGGTAGTGTGATGGTCTGGGGCTGTTTTGTTGTTTTAGGACCTGGACAACTTGCTGTGATTGATGGAACCAGGAATTCTGCTCTCTACAAAAAAATCTTGAAGGAGAATGTGTGGCCATCACTTTGAATGTGTGGCGCCAAGTTGAAGTGCACTTGGGTTCTGCACCAGGAAAATGATCCAAAACACAACAGAAAATCCATCTCTGAATAGTTTCGAGTGGCCTAGTGTGGACTAGAAACTTATTGAGATGCTGTGGCATGACCTTTAAAAGGCGGTTCATGCTCGGAAACCCTCCAATATGGCTGAATTAATACAATTCTGCAAAGAAGAGTGGGCCAATTTTCTTCCACAGCGATGTAAAAGACACATTCCCAGTTAGCGCAACCGCTTAACTGCAGTTGTTGCAACTAAGGGTGGCATGACATTTTATTAGGTTTAGGGGCAATTACTTTTTTACATAGAGCCATGTATATTTTGATAGTTTATAAATAAATAAAATCATGGTTTAAAAACAGCATTTTGTGTTTACTTAGGGCATCTTTGACTAATATTTACATATTTTTGATAATCTGAAAGTGACAAACATGAAAAAAGGGGTCAAATAATTTTTCACAGCACTGTATATACATAAATACACATACATACTCATATATGTGTGTACATATATATATATATATATATATATCCCTATAAATATGCACACCAATGCACACATATTTGTGTGTTGTGTTCCTTATGCCTTGAACCAGTCATCTGCATGCTTTAATAACCATAACAACACAAGGACACTCAAAGACCACCGCCGCCCAGGGAGGGAGGAGCCTGCACTTATCTTACAGCACCATTAGTTGAGAACCACACTCAGGAGGCTCGATGCTTTCTAAGCAGCAGGACCAGACGGGGTACCAAGCAGCACACTGAAATCATGTGTTGACCAGATAGCAGGGGAGCTCACTGATAACTTCTATCTGTCTCTGCTGCAAGCTCTTGTCCCCATGTAGCTTATAACCACTTCTTATTTTCCTTTTAACCAAAAAGCATACACATAAACTGCACATCCTGGGGAAATCTCATTGTGGGTCTGGCTCAAACTGGCTGTAATTCTGCACCAAGGCTGAATTTCAGAAAGAGACTTCAGACACAGTGTCAGGGGATCCCTAAGACCATAGCAAAAGCACACAAAAACAGCAAGCCATCGGACCTATATGTTTTTAATAAATATACCAAAAATAAAAACAGGGTGTTTTGTAGCTTATTTTTGGATCTGAGAGCAAACGTTGACACTCACACAATATACCTTTCCAAAAGGTGAGAGGTTCAGTTCTCAACCATTAAAATGGCAACATTTGATGTTTCAAATTGTGTTTAAGTGACTTACTCCCAAAGCTTTCGGTTCTCCTTTCAGGTACTTCCGAAGTGGACCGGCGGGGGCCACACCTTGCTCTGTTCTGTCCGATGATGGGAGAACATGGGTCACAATGGTGTAGCCGGTTCCTGGGTTCGAGACCATTCCAACAGTGTTTGACATCTTCACACTGAGCTGAATTATTCACCTGCAAAGACCAAAACATTCATAAGACCAAAACAATTCTTTAAGTTTAAGTTTGTGGACAATTTCAACCTAAGCTTTTGGTTTCATTGTCAGTCTTTGGTGTTCTCAAATGTATTCAAATAGGCTTTTAGACAATATTTAATAAATTATATGTCAATTTGGGATCATATTCACAAAAATATCTTCTGTGACCCGGTAGCTACACCGTTATTACATGCTTTATCAATGAGAATTATGAGAAGGTTAAAGAATTGAGGAGGGAGAGAGACATCCTTGCATAAACATGTTTGAAATGTATTCAGTGCTTACTATCCTCACATTTAAGGCATGGACAATAACCACCAAACCTTCCCTGGTATTTATATTGTGTCTTTAGGATAAAGAATCTGTATGCAGAAATGCTGAGAACTTGGTTGTTATGTTGTGTAATGAAGCACAGACAGGAAACAAGTATAAAATGTCCTTGTCCTAAAACTTTCAGAACTGTGTTTTTATCCAAAGTGGCCGTTCACATCAAAATGGTCTCCTCAGTGTTTCTATGGAAGTTTGTGACATCGCTTGTAGCTATAAATGTTAAAAACAACTGATGTTTGTAGCAACAGAGGACATATCACATATTCATGAAGTAAATAAAGTAAATAAATGCCTTAAAAAACCTACCTGAGATAAAAAGCTGTGTTCCTCTTAGAGTGCAGTTCAGCTCTTTCTCTCCTGAAGGACTTCTCTTTTCTAAAGCCTTGCCTGCTGTTTTCTGCCCAGCATTGTGAAATTCTGGGCTGATGTCTTATCAAAACAGGGGAGGGGGAACAATGCAATGCAAAATCTGGAAAGGAAATGTGTGTGTGAGTGTGTATATGTGTGTTTGTGTAAGACCCAAGCTACCAGCACAGACACAGGGCCTTAGTGCTGCCAAGAGAGAAGGAGCTTGTTGTGGTAATTAGATCCCCCTGTGAAGGATGACGCACTGCCCCTTGCTTTCCATGGAAAGGGGAGGTGCTTCTTGTTCTTCCTGTGCTTTTCTCGGAAACCGAAAGAACATCAGAGCCAAAACAAAAGTGAGAGAAAGGGAAGAAAGACTGGGAAAGCATCACTACCATTAAACACAAATACATGAAGAACTGAGTAACCAACCGTCAGGGGCGTAGCTAAGGTGGGGGGTAACCGTGGACGATTCATGGGGCCCAACATTCTGGGGGGGCCCATGGAAACCCTCTAATATTTAACCATCCATTAGAGTAAAAATATTCACAAAGTTATTCATT
>JBBMFX010002781.1:0-13403 GCA_037832545.1 Rhabdalestes septentrionalis | reverse complement strand
AGATCGGCGAGTTTAACGAGTCCCGATCGAGTCATAAAGTCTGATTATCGGCCGATACCGATCGTCCGCCGATCGATTGGAGCATCACTAGTAAACGCTATTGTAATATAAACAAACACACATTGCAAATTGTTTTTTTTGTTTTTTTTAAACAGTGCCTGTAACACGGCTACATTTTAAGCATCCGTACGTTTCAGTAACATAAATGATGTTGCTTATGCTTTTTTTACTGAACAGTGCACGTACAACATTCCAATATCTCCTAATGACCGGTAAAATATATCCCGTATATATACTGCAGCCTACCACGAAAGTCATTAATCGCATTCATCTTCCTCCTGTGCAGACCCGCCGTCATGGGCACCTAAACACTCGTGCTGCCAAAACACTCGTCGGCCTGAAATGCAGCAGATAAGTGCATAAAGTAGATTAACCCGAAACGAGTCTACAAAATGTGTGCCCCCCCAAAGGCCCGTCCGCAAATCCGTGTCTGCTGCCAGGTCTCGTTATGAGGCAAAATGTTTTTGGCGGCATGGAAAAAAACATGAGTAAAACATGATATAAATACACACACACACACACACTCTTGTTTTTTTCCATGCGGCCAAAAACATTTTGCCTCATAACCAGACCTTGCGGACAGGCCTTGGGGGGGTTCAGCGCTCCATTCAAACAACTCCGCCCTGGAGCCACTCTGCCCGGAGCCACAAAACTCGCTCAAAACAAAATAAAAACAATCACACAGAGACTCCAGCGCAGTTTTATCACAACCCAGCCAGCTTATAGACAATTTTAAGCCCAGTGTCATAACTTAAATGTACTCACAGCGAATCAATTCAGTAAACAAAGGGTCCGTCCGTGCTCCGTACGTTTGTAAACTGGTGGGAGAGCTCTTTGAAACCCTTAGACCCTCAGCTATTGGTCAAAGGAAAGAAATTGACGTGAAAATCCTCCTATTACAGCAAAAAACGTATGTTTCTGGGCGGGAACTGTATACGGGAAAGAGTTGGAAGGGGTGAGTCTGTGTCGCGATTCACCCTCCTCTCACCGCGATGCGGGTTCGTGGAAAAGCGTGTTGCGATTTCGGTTTTGTATCGTATATCATTACAGCCCTAATATATATAAATATGTGCTGGGCCGATCCAGTTCTGATCCGATTCCAATACATGACTGCCAATGTCTATACCGATACAGACTCTGATATAGTACTTTTTAGCTTCAATATTAGCAGTTTGTTAGTAAGGTTACATCACAGAATAAATAAACTACTAAGTACGTTATTAGAAGAGCAAATAATTACACTACACAGCTACACTAAATTTTGAAGGCATTCCAAAGGAAATTATTTCCACATTAGAAAACGGTAGCAGCAACAGCTGTAAAATTTTGTAAATATCAAAAACACAACAGTCTTGCCTGAATCATTTTAAATATTTCAAGGGTTATGTCCACTATAGCAGCAAAATCTGTGTATAAATGTGCAAATCTAATATATTTTAAATAACCTGAATTCAAAGACAAGGCAGGGCAGTGACCGATATCCAATATCAGATTTACGGCTATCAGATCGGGTCCATCTCTAATATATAATATGTATATGTATATGTATATATCAGCACCACTTGATCATCAACCAATCACCATTCTGGACTGAAAGCCTGGAGAATTTCAGGAAGCCTGGAGAACATTAAAAATACAAGAAGGTCTGGCTGATTGGAGGCAAAATATAAAGAAATCGGGAGTTGCACAGTACTGTATATCTAAGGAATATTTCACTGGGAAGGCTTTATGCTGTAACTAAAATAGCAATATAGTCAATATATAACTTTTACTTGCTCTACTTCTCAGGATTCCTTGGAAAGAAAGTATCCTGTTCTGTTGGCTTCGCCTTCTATCGAATCTCTAAGCAATGTTTCACTGGAATCCAACAGCCTTAAAGACGCCAAGAGAGGTAAAGGTAGGGACGAGGTGGTAGAAGGAGAGGACGAGGAGGAGGAGGAGGAGGAGGTAGCATATGAGAAGCTAGGACGTCAGATGTCAGGATGTGAAGAAACGTTGGACACAGATTTGTCCTCTTGTCAACCTCCCCCCGAGGTTCTCAGTAAGACTCAACAGGATGGAGCTTGTGGTCCTGACAGCAAAGATCCAACATCACCTCTACATGAGCCAAAAACCTTAGATTCTCCAGATCCCACAGAGTCTTCACTAACGCCACCATGGGGGACTGGCTTTCAGATGACATCAAAGGGACCCCAGGTGGCCCTCTCGTTAAATGAGCGTATAAACAATGATCTGAGCTTCCTCGAACATAAACCCAGCAATGAAAAGGTGCAAGTGTGTGCTGAGGAGGAGTCTGGCATCAACGTGAACTTCTTCTCGCTGACTTTGGGTGGAAGTGTGAAAGAGGAACGAACAATGGAGCAAAAGACAAGGAGCAGCAAAATCTGCGAACTGCCAGTATCTTCATCTCTTGAAATTGTACCAGAAAATGCTACGGACATCCAACTCACACACCTGCTGAGCTCTGACAGGGATGATACACACTTGGAGGAGGAGGAGGAGGAGGAGGAGGATGAAAACTACTCTTGTTACATGAAAAGGAGCCAGTCTTGCAACTAGTATTCTTGACATGAGAAGCCACTTTCACTGTCTTAACTGGTGTATATATACACACACACACACACACATACACCGCTAGTCATATGTATGTGTGTGTAAATATATGTCCTACCACTCCTACCTCCTAACTCCTTTTTTTTTTTTTTATCCATTTGAGTTGCTGTTGTTCCCAACTGCTTCAACTTAATTATAACACCACCAACATTTGGCATTTAAATATCTAGTCCTGAGGAAATTTCACAACTGTACAGGTGCCATCCTATCATGGGTCCACACTTCAAGTCACTGAGCTCCCGACAGTGACCCATTTTTTGTAGAAGCTGTCTGCATGCCTGGGGGCTCAATTTTATACACGGAAGTCAAGATTTTTTCAGGATTTTCAGAAGCTGCGGACGGCTTCTGTTACATGATTTAGTGATTTGGAGGCCTCATGTGTGTAGGTATTTGTGCGTGTGTGTATGTATATGTAAAGCCAAGTGTGATTTTTCCTTTCTTTTTTTTATGAGATCATGGTGTTCCTTACCTATTAGTTTACTTATTGGAGGACTTCCTCTGGATTCTGTTAACAGTTATTTTGTTACTTTTGGAACAATCATCAGTCATTCAATGTGCTCTGATCTAATTGTTCACAGTGTAGTTGATGGGAACCAGACGTCTGAAAAGCTAAAAGCTACCTCACAGACTGCTGTTACCTGGCAGGGCTGTGAACATGCAGTCTGTTGCCTGGAACAGTGTAACATGGAACATAGTACACAATAGTTCACGAACAGTATTACTTAAGAAACTTCCTAATGCATCGTAATGTATTTTTCTTCTGATTTCAGTAGTGTAAAGTGATATGTGTGTGTTTGGCTCCATCAGAATTATCATCATCCACCAGTTTGTTTCCAGAGTTAAACTGAGTACCAGTCAGTTTCATTTCAGGTGATGCATTACATTTCCTTGGGAGCGGTTCATGATTGTTGTAACAGACATTGCCAGATTAACGTACTGGTCAAAACCTCTTGATGAAAATACTTCATTGTAGTCTCACTAAAGGCTTTCTCTAAATGCCACTCTCAAGTACAAGGTTTACTGATTTTTTGTTGCTTCATGGGTGTACTGTTTGTTTTTTGGGGGGGAACCAACATTTCAGTATTTTGTTGCTCATATGCCATTATTGCCCTGTATGTATTTGCCATTTTTGCCACATTTCATTACTGCCATAACGCCATGGATTTTTCAGTGTCTAGTCATTTTCCAAGCTCAGTTGTTACACTGGTCTGATCTCACTGAAGATCATATGCAGAAACATTTTAAGCATCACCACAAAGAGCTTGAGGTGCCTTCAAATTCCCCAGATCTGAGCTTCTGTGGGACATGCTGGACAAACTAGTCACATCCAGGAGTGTTAAACATAAGGGTTTTTGCTTAAAATGGTTAAGCCCTCGTACTTTTAAGCTTTTTCTAAAGTGTTTAGAACAAATTTTGGAATCTATTGCTTTTTGAGCTAGTACATGTGAATATTTGTACTTTATTTGATTCTTCAGGCATAATTATGTGTATTTTTATAATAAAAACCGAAGCACAGCTTTGACTATATTGTTTGTCAATAAAAAAAATTAACATTTTGAATGATTATTTTGTTGTTTGTTTCAGAAGAGTAAAAGCTGCAGTAGTTATGCTGTTCTGGGACTGTGTGTGTGTTTGTGTGTGAGAGAGAGAATGTGTAGAAGGTGGTTCTGGGGCACAAGGAGGGACTTGTGGGGAAATGGAAACTTATGGTGCTGCAGAAACAACACACACACACAAAAAAAATCTCCCTGTGGTAGAGCAGACTTTTAACTCTTACACCTCTTTACCTGAAAACCTATACAGACCCATTGACGAGCACTTTAACAAACATTAAAGGTGAAAAACCCATGATGTGGTCAGCAGTGATGACTCTATCAGAGAAGCACTGGATGCTTAAAGTCTGGATACTCTTATTCTCTCTAAAGTACCAAGGTAAAGGAATATTTCGAGTGTTTTTCTTTTCCTCTGCTAGTATTTGTGTTTTGTTTGGGGTCAAGGAGGGAGCCCTAAGTGATTTCACTTGCGGTAGACATTTCTTAAATGTTTTTTTAAAGAAAACGTCCAATCCTATTTGAAATGAACCATAATAACTAACTACAGTTATAATTTTGTATTTGCAGAATTAGTTCAACACCTTATTTTCTGTGTCTTGAGATAAAATATTTATACATTTATAAATATCTATGAGTAACCCCTGCACACGTTAAAATAATCCAATGCTTTGCTGTTGTGTATGCAAAAGCCTTCCAGTTTTATTAAACATCGAATTATAGAAATGGGCAAAAAGAAACGGCTGAGACTCAGAAAAGATCTGAAAATTGGGGAATTCTGCTCTAATGTCAAAAGGTAGAATTCAACATACTATACTATATGTTTGTATATTTTCACTATTAAAATGTTTTAATATATATTCATCCATCTTCAATGGGCCCTGTGCTACATTTTCTCCTTATGGTCTATTTCTGTTCCCAAAATGAATGTATCGTCCAACAGATTTTTTGTGTTGCTGTGTTTTTAAGGTTATTTAAGACTGTTCTGTGTTGTGCTTCTTTCAGCAAGACTTCTGCCCCTTAGTTTTGATACAGTGCTGTGAAAAAGAATGTAAAATTCTCCTAGGTTTGCATTCTTGTGACACTTGGCTGTTTCAGATCTGTAAGCAAGGTTTAATATAAGACAAAACCAACCAGAGTAAAGTCAAAATAAATTTTGAATGGGTGTTTAACCAAACATAACCAAATTTAGTTGATAACTGGGATCAGTTAGGCTTGAAACATCCAGTCCTCATTATTTTACTGCCCTGTTGAATCTAAAATTTGCCCAAAAAGGGGCTTTCCAACAATGTGTGGTAAGAGATTTAAAAAGTTATCAACAAGCAACAAGTTATGCTGCAGACAGAAAGTTGCTGAAAAATCCATGGCAGAGGAAGGTATTTTTTTTCTAATGGAGAGGAACATAAATGCTTGCTTCAGAACAACTTGATTAACCAGGAAGTTTTTGCAGAGATGGTCTAGATACTGGTGAGTCAGAAGTAGAACATCTAGTGCAAAACATAGTATTTCACAATACATCACGCAGACAGACCGTAACTGACACAAATATTGATTCTGCTCTACCAGAAAATCCTCAGTCATCAGCCTATGATGAAGCTCTAGAGCAGCTGGGTCATGGAGGAAAAGGCTGGTTCCCCACTGAACAGCTTAAAACAGACAAAAGAAAATGCTTAGTTAAAGTCACTTAATCATAGTTCTACCACAAAACTGATCTCTGTTTACATATAGGGTTCGTTATAGTGTTTGTTTGGTATGTTACTGCTAAAGGTGTTACAATTAGTCAATGAATTTTAGGTGAACTGGGGAGTAAAGAATGTTCAAATACTTAATCACACCCTTATCTTTTATACAAAAGCAATGATTCTGTTTTCCTGGATGTTGACACTTTAACTTCCCTCACTCCACTGTGAATCTATACACTGTCAACATACACATTAATATACACACAAACCTATATATTTTTATATTTCTGCGTACGATTTTTATTGCATATTGGTTTATTGCATATTTTTAATTCTATTAGTTAGGCTGCTTCTCTTGTTCTGTCCATTTTGCTGTTGTAACAACACACATTTCCCCACCTAAATGACTAATAAAGTGTCTTACTTCCCATTTTGTCTTTTGTTTCTTTCTAGTGAACTGTCTCCTTCCAGCTCCCCAAAACGTCACCATTGTCTCATTTAATATGAAGCACAACCTGACTTGGACCCCTGGTCCTGGGACTCCCTCCTTTGCCCACTTCAGAGTTCAGAAATGCTGTAAAAAGTAGGTTAAGACATCACTTGAATTAAAATACACTTCTCTACACAACTACTGTTTTCCTCCATTCACAAACCTACACCTCCCTCCTTCCCACAGAGGGAAACTCTGGGCTCCGGTTCTAAAATGTTCAGATTTGGGAGCTGGTGAGTCATGTGATTTAACAGCTTCTTTCAAGGACATTTACAGCCTTCATTCGGCCAGGGTGCAAGCGTTCACGCCAGACCAAGAGTCCAACTGGACCTGTTCTAAACTGTTCTACCCCCTGTTAGACAGTAAGAAACCTTTTCCTCTTTTTGCACCTTTTGACTCTTTGATTTTTTAGTGTAGCCTATCTATAGTGATGACTGTCATAGTGGGAGTCATCACTACCGGTGAAATGTATCTTCAGCCCAAACAGACAGTAGTGCTTGTACTTTTTTAGGCACAGGTATATGGTATGCAAAAGCACTGCATTTCTTAAATTGCTTTCAGAGATCCAGACTTTCAGGTGTACTCTTACAAAGATTCTCATTTTCAGTCCAGTCTCTGAACCTGACCAGTTTCAGAAGAATGTTTTTTAAAATCTGTTAAGCTATATGGTGTCCTGCGTAAGAATCATTTAAGCACAACAAAAAATAACTGAAGGCCTGAACCAGTATAGAAACAGGAGCAGATGATTCCAGATGATCAGGCGGTGATCAGTATACTGGGGGTGCTGAATGCTGAGGGGTTGGAACTCCTTTATCTAGGCTGCGTGACTTCCCAGTTGTTAGTTTGTATCTCCATTGTTGGTATTTTTTGCAGACCATCAAATTGTTCTCTTTCTATTCTCTTTCCAATCAGAAAGTCGTGACACAGAAAGCTCAACTATGCAGTTCTGCAGAAAATTAAAAAAGAAATTAGAAGAGACTTCTGGCAAGTGGAGCAGTTCATTTAAAATTCTAGCTGTGTTAATTTCAACTTTTTAGTGACTACAATTCTGTGGTCCTCCACCACTGGAAAACCATAAAAGTACTAAAATACTAAAGAAACTAAAAACGAAAACATTCTCTAACTAAAAAAAATGTCATTGTAAGCCACTCGTCATTCATTTTTGGAAACAGAAGAATCAAAATGAGAAATAGTCTATTCTGTGGTAGGTAGGTCGGTAGCTAGGAGCAGCCAAACATCTTTTCTTATTGCTTAGGTCTTGAGAGCCTTTAAACCCATTTGGCCTCACTGGAAACAGTTCACACGAAATCTAGCAGGTGTAGCAGGTAGGCATGAAGCACAAAAATACTTGGAGAATATTTCAGATAAACGTTCAGTGTTCTTGCTAAATATTATTTAAGTCTGACTTGTACAATCAAAACAGCAGACAAATGTCTTAATCAAGCAAAATACTATTCTTTTTTTCACATGCAAGTAACACATAATGTGAAATAGAAATGTAGATTCGCTGTGTGTGATATCAATTAAAATGTTTGACTTTCCACACTTTAACTAGCCTCATTATTCATTTTTAATATCCAGTTTTAATATATTTTGTTCTTTTTGGAAATCCTTGAAAGATCACTGGCTGTGGAGACCAGCCAGGTTTCAGTCAGTTGACTGAAAAAAAAAACAGCAGTGGCAGCTCTACTGAAGCAGTAAAACTACATACGAGGGAAAAATAAAATATGATGGTTACAAAGTTTGAAAAAATCATTTAAAACTTAAATTGTATGACAATTTATTTAATATAACAGAGAAATAGAAACTAAAGCATCACTTGGAAAGGCAGAAAAAGGTAGACAAAGTATTCTTGTCACCAAACTTAAACTGTGGAATCTGTAGGTTAACATTCCTCCTGCTCCTTCAGTTGACCTCCCCTTTCTTCCTGCAGCTACTCTGGATTCTGCAGAGGTGATGCTCACAGGCTGTGGAAACTGCCTGCTCCTGCAGATCATTCCTCCCAAGATCAAAGGCCTCGGGCACAGAGACCACGAATATCTCTTTAATAGGGAGTACACTGTAAACGTCTCCAGGACAAGAGACAAAGCACAGGTGAGTGTGGGCTGTTACTGCAGATCCTAAATTATTTTAACAATGAATGCTATATTAATGGCCATCACTTGTATAATGCACTTTTTTAATACAATACTGGGGGAAAACATTTTCAGATTCTGCGTACAAGTCTTGGGATGGTATTCTTCTGCTGAACATCCTTTGCTTGTAAAAAGAACATCCTTTGCTTGTAAACAGCCTCTGCTATTTCCTAACCTTGATGTGGGGATTTCTGCAGTGTGCCTCTCTCTCTTACACACACACACACAGGGTTGTGGTTGCCAGGTGTCCCAGCATACAATAAAGCACATTTGCAAAAGCAAAATAAGCTATGGCAAATCCACTTAGAACAATAGTTCATAGGCATAGGAATATGGTATGCAAAAGCACCTCATTTCTTCTTAAATTGCTTTCAGAGATCCAGACTTTCTGGTGTTTTTACTGTACTCTTGCAAAGATTCTCATTTTCAGTCCAGTCTCTGAACCTGACCAGTTTCAGAAGAATGTTTTTTTATCTGTTAAGCTATGTGGTGTCCTGCGTACGAATCATTTAAGCACAACAAAAAATATCTGAAGGCCTGAACCAGTATAGAAACAGGAGCAGATGACTCCAGATGATCAGGCAGTGATCAGTATACTGCTGGTGCTGAATGCTGAGTGGTTGGAACTCCTTTATCTAGGCTGCGTGTATCTTTAGACATCGCAGCCTGTCAACACTTTTCAGCTGTAATATATTCTCACACTGTACAGAGTATTTTTATACTTACTGATTCTAACTCACTTATTTCTCAGTTTGTTACAAGGGCAACCCTTGGAGAAAATTTAATCAATTATCTAGAGCGAGGAGTAGAGTATTGTGTAACGGTCCTTCCCTCAACTTTCCTGAAGAATGCTGCCATTCCCTCTGGACCTCATTGTGCTTACACCAGCCCAGCACCAGTCAACAAAGGTACAGTTAAGTTCATACGCATGTATATAACTGGTAAACATGTGTATACACACCTGTACATACTGATTAAAATCACAGACAGGTGAAATACTTACTGCAAAGTCCAGGAATGTTTAAGAGAGTAACAGACAATTGATTCTTGTAACTGATCTGTTGGGTGCCTCATCATTGCTGACCAACAGTGTACTAGGCAGTTTAGCCTCGCTGATCAGCATAAACTTTAGCACCACTGACAGGTAAAGGGAATAACATTAATTATCTTGTTACAGAGACACTTCTTGGGGTGTGGGAGGGAGGATGCTAGACAGCAAATGAGCAGTTCTTGAAAAAGTGATTTGTTGGAAAAATGGACAAGGGCAAAACCTAAATGGCGCCGCGGATGGCAGCCTCGCTACTGCGCTCTCGCATTTTCCTTGTTTTTATTTATTTTCAGCGTCTTTGGTCACTCAGACCACATAAACTTTTCCAGAGACCAAATGCTATTGCATATATTCTTGTGTTTTTATTACGGCTGTGCTTGAGAGACACCATCGACCGGAACCAAATTCCCTGTATATGGACACATATACTTGGCCAATATACAAGATTCTGATTCTGATTCTGACCACTGGTTAGCACACCTGAGCCCACATAATAGCTCCTGTAGCACAAACTGCCTATGATGGTGTCAGAAGGAAACAGTTTACTGTGTTTGGGGCTGTGTAGTCACTGACATGTTCCCATGTTCAACCTGTCCACCACTGACAGCACAATGGTCACATGATCATCAGAACTGGACAATGAAGTGATGGAAGATGGTGCCCTGGCCTCTCAGTCTGACAGTGTTTGTTTGATGTGCTGGACAAAATATTCTAATCTTTACAGACCACACCAAACAACTTAGAAGCCTCAACAAGTCAGAGCTGGTTTGACAGCATGAGGAGGCCCTACACTCAGGGGCGTATCAAGCATTCAAAAAGTGGCGGTGTTCTGGGATGGGGAAGCCAAGTTATAAATACAATTTAATGAATTTAATACAGTATAATCTGACGAAAGAGGCGGGGATGGAATCGCGTTTTAACAAAAGTGGGGGTGTTGAAACCCCCAACCCCCCGTGTGCTACTCCCCTGCCTACACTGTATTAGGCAGGTATCGTCAGTGTATATAGATTAAATGAAAAACATGGAAAAAATTACTTACTGTCTCAACCAGAGTCACTTTTCTTACATCGCTTACATTTGTTTTCCTTTTTTCCTTTTTCCTTTTATTTTACAATTTTTACTTATCTTCTGTCTGAGATGCATTCAAAAACTTCTCCTTTAAACATTTTCGATGCATTTGTGTCAGAAATATGCAAGGCAGCTTATGTGTGTGTGTGTGTATGTAGTAGCAATGTGAATGTTGTATCTCGTAAAAGAATGTCTTTATGAGGAGACCTGTAACTGGATGGCTTTAGAACCGGAAGCATTGGAGAGTTAAAGTGTCAGAAAAGGGCATAACAGTAAATACAGATACATATACTCAAAATCGGGGGCCATTTTGTAGCTTTCTGTTAAATAGGACATGCCTTTTATTGAAACTGAAAGGTAAACCATTTGCATTTTTTACCATTTTTGAGTGGAATATAAATGAAAGGCTGGTCTCTCACTTTTACACAGAACACTATAAAGACTAAAACACTGTTTTTCATTCTCTCATTTAGTGTATGTGTTTGTGGTTTCACTCTCCATTTTCGTCTTCCTGGTTTTGCTGCTCTGTGCGGCCCTGGTCTACACTGGTCTGCTTAATAAGTTCCACAAGTTGCTGCCGAGCGCTTTGGTATTATGAAGCTTCTTAACTTTGCTTGTTTTTCATTTTTGAGTAAATATACACTTTGGTCATGTTGTTTTTCTTACCTTTATTCATTTTCCATGTGTCTGTCATTCCGAATGCGGGTTACGCGGCCTCTCCACTGACTGTGATGATTCCAGGACACTTGGGCACTGCCACCATTCAACCATGAACACTTCATAACCTGAGGGCCCATGGCAGAACCCTGCAGGCCACGCTCCACCATGTCATTTGATTTGAAGATGCTGGGTCTCTTTGAGACACTTCTAAATAAAGATGTTCAGCAGCAAGTGAAGAATAAGTGTGTGACAACAGAGCAGGACTGGTGAAGATCCATCTAGATGATCAAGATGTTGCTTCTGAATATTTGACTTCGAGATCTTTTTCTTTTGCCACAATCTTAACTTTTTACCATTCATGGACTTTTGGTGTGCGTTTACTTCTACACTGTACTGTTTATCAGTGTTTTGGAAATAACATTAACATGCTGTTTATGTGGTTCAATTGTTAAGTAAAGTTAGACATTGTGCATGAAAAGTGCAAAGTGCTACATTAATGCTTAGAAGTAGGATGGAAGATCAGAGTTTTTAGAAAGTAATTTTGACTGGTTTTGTGTGACATGCAACATTCTAAATAAATAAAATATTCCACAGTGGTTCCACCATTTGGCCTTAAGCAAGTTTGCTGTTTTGTGTTATAATGCCCTACATATACTGCTCAGAAGGATTTAATATATAAATATAGGGCATTGTCATGCAAAAATACAAAATTGCTCTACCACCGGTTTACCATTATTGATAGTAGAAACATGTATAATATAACATTTAAAAATGTGATTTAGCAATATATACTGTATGTGTGTTTGCATTATAAACTGGTTCCTTTCAACACCATCAACGTTCTCTATACTACATCAATTCACATCAATGACAAAATATGTAATGTAAAATGTATCCAAATAGATTTTTTAGACATTTTGAAATTTTCTTTGAACTCATAAAAGTTAAAAGTTTTGAAAATGTAAATGGAGCTCAAAATCATCTTCCAAAACACTAGATTTCAAATAACATTGGAAAAGTCAGCTGTAAAACAATACAGGATCCAACACTTTTTGGATATAGAGTACTGTTCAAACTCTTGAGCCATTTATTTCACATTTTGCTACCAATGGTCCAGAATGTAGGTTCGAATCCTAGGACCATTTTTGGCACCACCAAGGAACCCTTGAGCAAGATACCCTCCCTCCACACTGCTGCCTGGACGCTGTGCCACTGGCTGCCCACATTTGTTGAATGGGTTAAATGCAGAGAAATGCTGTGGTGTGGTGTGGCCACTTTATTTTACCATCATGATACATACGTATATAATAGATTTTTTGTGGATTTTAATTCTGTTTCATTTAACAAATTTAACCTGTGTTCATGTGTGACTATAGAAAGCATGTTAGATTTTTTGCTATATGCTTTTGAACTCTGCCATTTCTCCCCTGGTTTTTTACTATATATATATTGGATTTATATAGTAAAAAAACAGGGGAGAAATGGCAGAGTTCAAAAGCTTATAGCAAAAAATCTATATCACAATGTGAATAATACATCAAAAATAAACGGTGTTGAAAAACTCGGAAACTAGTTTCGTTTCTCTGTTAGACCCGCCCACCGGGTGAGAAGCTCCGCCTCCCTCGCGCCATGAACGTTTAGAGGAAGGTTAGACCCACATCGCGCTGGAGCCGAAGCGCTTCAGGGATACAGTCATGGCTCTAATCCTCTTTCTGCTTTTGCTGCTCTTTCTTCGAGAGGTTGAAGGTCAGTCTGAGTGTTTTTTTTATTATATTTTATTCAGGTCTTCATGCTGCTTTAATGAAGAACCTCAGGGACAGAGCACCTGCTGGAGCTCCACCTGCAACTTCAAATCGGTCCTGGTTCTGTTTCTCCTGATAAATGAAGGGCCATTAGGTGACTGCTTTGTCGTTTTAAATATTATGTCTTGTCGTCGTGGCACTGGCTGTCTGGGGAAATCCGGACTGAGTCAATTTACTGTAAACTCGAACTTCACTTCCGTCAGGAGGCAGAGGAGAAACCACAGCTGGACCTCGACGTAACTAAAAAACTATATGGATAAAATACATATAAATGTGTTTGAACAAATTGGGTGTG
>JBBMFX010002757.1:0-13404 GCA_037832545.1 Rhabdalestes septentrionalis | reverse complement strand
GAGAGAGAGAGAGAGAGAGAGAGAAGAGATTATTGAAAGGATAGAAAAAAAGGGAGAAAAAGAGAGAGTGAAGGATAGAAAAAGAGAGATATAGGGCCAGATGTAGGGAAATATGAGCAAGGGTGCAGTTTGATTGTACCTTGCTGCAATTGCAGTGAGTGCTAATGGTTCACTTTATTAAGGCTGTGGATAATTAAGCCACACACGGCGCTGGCGGCTCGTGAAGCTCGAGGTTTAAAAGGCCCAAGTGAAACGGTGGAGACGACAAGTTGAGAGAAAAGAAAAAATGATACGGGTGTTAATAAACGAGGTTGTTTCTGCAGGGGTCTTGTTGCACTGCAGCTAAAACCAGAAAACGTACAAAAAAAACAATCAGGCAGAGCGCGAGCACACACTGCGGACACATCTCAACATATTTCACACTGCAGCCCCTCACACATTCCGACCCACGGCGGCAATCCGGTCAGACTTTATTCAGTTGAGTGGAACACGTAATCAACTGTGCTTCCAATGTCTGCATTCATTCTCTACACAGTACTCCCAGACAATGCATATGCATGAGGGAGAGAGACACATGTGCATCTATAGGCTCATGTACCAGATTCCTACAGAACACACAGGCAGAGAGCACCGGATTAACACCTGAAATGGCAAAAGGCTTATACATCAGGCTCTGAGAGAGAGAGAAAGAGAGAAAGAGATTAATAGAAAAGAGAAAGTGAGAGAGAGCATAGCATGCAAATAAAAAAGACTGAGAATAAAAGAGAGACAGTATAACTGAAAGAGAAAGAATGAGAGGGAGGGGGCATGGGAGAGAAATAAAGAGACTGAGACTAAAAGAGAGACAGTATAACAGAGAGAGAGAAAGAAATAGATGGACAAGGAAATGGAAAAGAAATAAAGAGGGAATATAAGAGAGAGAGAGATAAAGGAAAGATTGAAACAGATCTAGATAGAGATAGAAAGAACAAGATAAAAAGAAGGAGAGAGGGATACAGTGAAAAAAAATAGAGATCCACAGTATAATAGAAATAGATAGAGAGAGCGAGATAGGTAGAGAGAGGGAGGAGAATGAGATGGGGGTGCAGTATAACAGAAATTAATAGGTAAACAGATAAAGAGGGGAGGGAGAGAATGAAAGAGGAGATAGAGAGAGAGAGAGAGACAGACAGACAGACAGAGAGAGAGAGAGGGAGAGAGAGTGAGATAGATAGACAGAGAGAGAGAGAGAGAGAGCTGACTCCGCATTCCCACAGGATTATCCAATCAGAAGCTGCAGACAAACGAGACCAATCTCAGGCTTAATGAAACACAAGCTGCTAAAACAGCAGAACACCGGCTGCATGCAGGAAATCAATGCAACGAGCAGCATTCACAAAAACCTCTTTGTAGCCAATCATACACAGAGCCCAGAGCAGTCACTGGCATTAGCACCATCATCTAATGGCCCTAACAAAACTAATAACCTCTCTGCTCCAGAATCAGCACAGATCCGGCTTCAAATCTTGTTAAATTTCAAATACTAAACACTTTCGTCTGAAGCTGAAAGAGCTGGAGAATCCATAACAGGCCCTTTTTTGGACTGCTGCTTATTTTAAAGGCCACTGTTCCTGCGGTTATCTCATATTTTCCACTTTGCACTCACTTATGATGTGTTTATGTAAAGAAAATTCTTATAGTTTTTTGTAACCACCTCTCTTTAACTCCCCCTGTACATTTTGTTTCTCATGTAAATTATCTCTGTTCTGATTGGTTGGTCTGTCCTGTCCCGCAGCATGGGTGGGCGGGGCTAAGCTGCAGTAGTCTAAGCAGGTGAATTTATCTATGCTTGTTCATTTTTGTGACATCACAAAGTAGCCACAAAGCCAAAGATCCAGTTTTCCATTATATGAGGCCTTTAGTGCTGTGAATGTCATCATTATGTTCACAGAACCCTTTCGTTAAATGATTGCCAGTCTTACACAGAGAGACGAGTTGTAAAAGAAGGGCGGGGGACACAGTAAGTTTCAAGGGAGAGAAAAAACAAAGTGCATGTAAGTTTTACTACAGGAGGGAGGAACAGAGCCTCTCTTTCATTTCCCTCTTTGTTCTCTTCAATAGAGGTGAAAGAATGGCGAAAAATTAGCAATCGATGGGTACGTGTTTGATTCTCCTTCTCTGTGTGAAGGCAGGTAAAGGAGGGGAACATGCAGAGAGATCCATAACTCAGTAATACACTACAGAGAGAGAGAGAGAGAGAGAGAGAGAGAGAGAGAGAGGGAGAGAACGCAAAGGAGAGATATCGATAGAGAATGATCAGAGTGAAACCATGGTGAGAGAGCGAGGGAGACTTATTTAATGCTCCAAAAGCTCAAAGATCTCTCTTTGACACACAGAAGAAGTGCTTTAATCTTTTTTTTTTCAACCTATCCACCCTTTTCATTAAATCAACATTCTCGTTTTTAACCTTATACACCTCTGCACCAATTTAACGGTCTTTGCTCTCAATCTAACTTTCAATATCCAATTTGGCCCTCAAAGAGCTACAATAGACAATGGTGTACGCACATCCAAAGCATACTGACATATATATATGCACTATATGGACAAAACCCTGCTCTCAGAGTTTGGGCTGGGCCCCGTGATTACAGCTCAATCTTAATGCTTCAGCAGACCAAGACATTTTGGACAACGCCATGCCTCCAACATTGTGGTCCCAGTTTGGGGAAGAACCTTTTCTGTTCCAGTATTACTGTGTCCCAGTGCAAAAAGTGAGCTCCATAAAGATGTGGCTGAATGAGTTCAGTGTTGAAGAACTGAAGGCCACACAGAGTCCTGACTGAAACCCCATCCAACGCAAAAGATTTAGATTGAGATTGCGACAATCAATATAAGCAGGGAAACTAAGCAGTTATATATCAATGTACTGATTTTTTGTGGTATTGAAACTTAAATACATTCACCTATTCAACCAACAGCAGTTCCAGTCATTCATGCTCCTGATTTAAAGAGTCAGCCTGGGCTGCCTCTTGTTCTCACTTTTGGAACACAATATAGTCCAGTCAATCAGAACAGACCTCATTTCCATATCTCCTATAAAGCAGCCTGTATTATTTGAAGGGATAAAAAATGTTGGAAAATGGCCATGTAAAATGAATCATGAATCTGGTACATGAACTTTTAACATGAACAAATGATGAAATATCCAGAAAAAGGGTTCTTGATACTGCTACATTCAGTTGAAAACAAAATAAACCAGTGTGATTTAATGTCAAATGGTTCACTGTAGAGAAACCTATTAACATTTCTTTACAGCGGTGATCATAGAAACAAGGGGTTACAATGTCTTCTACACATATATGGCCATTTTATCCAACTATCTATCCATCCATCTATTTTTCTGTCCACCCACTCATCCATCCATCCATTCATCTATCCATCTGTCCACCTATCTATCCAACCGTCCATCTATCAAAACATCCATCTTTTCCCCAATCTCTCTGTTGAGAATTTTTTCTTAGAAGCCAGGGAGATGCTTTTTGATACCTTGAAGCAGACGTTTCTCTATATTCAGATACTCGTGCTGGATGCTGCAGTCTTCAAAAAGACATCTGAACTAATACAGTGATACATTGTAGCTTATATATATTTAGGGGGCAGGGCTTAGATCTAGAGACAGTGATGACCCCGAATAAAGCATGCAAAATGAGGTATTCAGCTAGGCAGCCTGAACTATTAACACCAGTTCTAATCCAATCATCACAGACTGGGCAGACGTACCGAAAGCCATTACAAACAAAGGTGAATCTCTCGGTGCTCTGGCTCATTTGCCTTACAATAAGCGGACAGGAACTGTGAGGAAGCTCTTTGTTACAACATTTGCTTGATAGAATCATATGTCTGATGTAATTATATTCTACTGCACCTTAGGTTTTCATGTGCTGCAGTGTCAGAACATAAGATCAGCATATTTTAAACAGTTTCTTAAATATGTAATCCTACACATCCATTCATTCACCAATCTATCCATCTACGCATCCATTAACCCATCCACCTATCTACCTCTTTTCTACCCATTCATCAGTCCATCCTTTACAGCATTCATCTATATTTTGCACAGTTTATCCCAACCAGGGCAGAACAATAGGGCATAAAAATATTTATTCTAACCAGCGGTTACAAAGTCTTCTACAGACCTGTCCATCATCCTCCCACCCATCCATATTCTGAGAAATGTATCCTAGCCAGGGTAGCAGTGAGCACTGACACCTCAGAGAAACACCCTGTAGCAGACATGGGCAGTAGCCTTTTTTTTTACAGTCCAAAAAGAATCACTGAACCTACATGTGCCTTCTTTTAGAGATGTTTATCCAAAATACATCCTGCTTGTACCTCTCCACTATGAAGGGATTTTATGAATGCAGTTTTAAGAGGCACTGAACTCTGCAGACATCTGGTTCACTGCTACTGTAAACAGGAGTTTATCTAGAAAGATTCGGAATTCCTCGGCTATGCAGATAATTGCCTTTCCAAACAAGCTGAGGTCACTGGAACATGACTCACTGCTGTTACCTCCCACAAAAGCCAAAAATCTGTATTTTTGTTTGACATTAGTATCAATACAGTATAAACGTCATGTCGCTCACGGTTCTGCTTTCGCGACCCAGCCGGCTGGATCTCTCCACTGTCTCCAGGTGGCCAGAAATGGAGCGGTCGTAAAGGACACAGAAAGCAAAGCGTATCATTATGCCCCAGACAAGTAGTAAAGAGCCCTCTTTCTCTCTGTCTCTCTCTCTCTCGCCTTCAAAGACACATACACACATGCACACACACACACACACACACACACACACACACACACACACACACACACACACACTCACGCATGCACACACTGAAGCCTGTGCTTTTCTGTCCCACATTCATCATGGCTGAGTCTGGGCCAGACGAAGATGGAGGGCCAGCCGTGATTGACAGATGAATTTGTCAGGCTCCAGCTCCAGGTGAGTCTGAAGGAACGGGGTTATATGTTAATCAGGCCTCACCACAGGCCCTCACAGATGGGGCAGTCTATGGAGCGTTGGTCAAGGTGAGCTCCAGAGTGGCCGCAGGTTCACACTTAGGTCTTCTTTAAAGAGCTGGAGCAAAGAGCTGTGAGCAGCTGGCTGTAAATCTCAGACCACACAACGACTTTGATTATGATTCTTCAGGGAAAGGTTGAATAAATCGTGGAACTTTGAACAAAGTCTGGTTCTACTATGATTCTTCTAGGAAATATATGAAATACATTATGAAATTCCACCATGATTTAAATTGATTATGATTTCATGCACTATGAAATATCAGATTCCACAATGATTCAACTGAATTATGATTCAGTTCATTTTTACATACCAAATTTAACCATGATTCAATCTGATTTGAATTTTACAGAAAATGATTAAATGCATTATGACTCAATTAGCCTATTTTGGTTTAAATTTGAATTATTTGTACCAAATTTGTATTAGTATTTGACACGGAACTACTTATAGAGCAATGGAATGCTGACAATCAAAGGTCAAGCTTGTTTAAAAAAATTTTCAGATGAAATCAGACCGAGATAGCATCCCACTGAATTCCAATTTGTATCAATAACATAATTAATTAATTTCATTATTAAAATGTGGCGTGACTTCGGGCAATGGTGATGTAGAACTCAAGCAGAGTCAAAACATCAAAGAGGAGGTACAAAGACACAATTACACAAGCTATAAGCTAATCAAACTAATTATTTAGACAGAAATTCCACACAGAAAGGCCCTCAGCTCATTATCAAACCCAGGACCTTCTGGTTGGGCAGCCACAGATCTATACACTGCACCACCATGTATGTAGTTTGAATTGTAAGTGTAATCAATGAGCAACGACGTGATTCTTTCCGCAGACACTTAATTACAATAGAAAGCAAAAGAAGAGAAATAAGTTGTAAGTGTTACATTTATACTAATGTACATGGAAAATATTTTCTCTTTTTTAAGAGAGTGTGAGGAAAGGCCTGTAATTACTGGCTTACTACACCACACAAATAAACTAAGTGAAGTGTGTCATTTTTTATCCCTCTGACCATTTGACTTCCTTCAAGGCTGGATTAGAATTCTGCCGTGTTCTGAGCATGGTTATTAATGTTGGATACACATATACGTGTATACATTTGGATATGTTTGTGCACGTAGGCATCAATTCACTGCTCATTCCATATAAACCTCTGTTGTTTTCTCCTGCTGCCCTTTCGTGCTGTATTAGAATGCAGTTTTGTGCCGCACTCTGCATGCTAGTTAAGATGTAATGCATGTAAATTTACACGTGTATGCACTTATGCATGCACACCTAGGTTTATGCATGTGCGGTGACCGTGACAGGGCTGATGGCTTCACGCAGGGAGGGCAGAAAACACAGTATGTCTCGGCCCGGCGTCGACAGCAGCGACTCCACAGCAACAAATACAGAACAGAGTGTGGAGCAAAACCTTTCTGAGATCGCTTCCTTAATCCAGTTTTCTTTCTTGAATACTAAAATGTTACATTTCTGTCAGAACTGATTGTAATTCATCCTGAAATGCATTTTATACAACATCCATTGTATTTCACTGTGTGGTGCTGGCTGATATGATTACAATCCTTATATTTTGGAGAAAAAAAAAACATTTAGGGCCTATTCTCATGCAGTGCAACTGTCCAGGTAGAAGATAATAGATGGATTGATCGATGTAGTGGAACCTTCACAGCAAACACTCCCGGAACCCAGGAAGAAGATAGAAAAAAGGAAAATGAACAGCAGTAAGTACAGCTAAAACCCCCCAAACACATCAATTGAGCATAAACACACCCTGAAATGGCAAGACAAACAAAAAACAAAAACATAAATGTGTCACTATGTTGTACTATTGTATGCTGAGCTGTCATTCCTAGGTCCTTTGGGTCTTTAACCCACACACACAGAGCAGGAAAACTCTAAAACACTTCCTTCAAGAAATCCGCAAGGCTGAGCAGCAACATTTCTTTGGATGAAGGGAATCTGAACTTCTCAGCTGCACTCAGATCAGTCAGCTTCCAGGAAGCAGGTCTTGGCCAAAGATGTGTCAAGAGCTTGCCCGGCCTCTCCCTGGTGAAAAGCATCCTTCATCAGAGTGTTCAGTCAAAATGAACGAATAAATAAATGAATAGATGAATGAACAAATGGACAAACATACAAATGAATGTATTATTATGATGATGATGACGACGATGATTATTATGATTATAATTATGATTATTATTGTTATTATTAGTAGTAGTGTTGTTGTTATTGTTGTTGTTGTTGTTATATAATAATAATAATAATAATAATAATAATATAACTGTATTATTAATTTTATGATTACTTGTATTCATTTATTATTATTATTATTATTATTATTATTATTATTACTATTATTATTATTATTATTATTATTATTACATTTTAGGGCTAAAGACAAGTGGCTCAAGAATGAATGAATGAATGAATGAATGAATGAACAAATGGATCAACAAAAAATGAATATACTTTTATTTTTATGTGTATCCGCAGTCACACTATTGTTCTAAGGTTTTATTAGTGGGATTGCGGAAGCACCCGCAGAAATGCAACCTAGGTATAAATATTATTACTGGTAGTAGTGGTAGTTTTTTTTTTCAAATGACTGAACCTTTTTATTGTGATATTATTATTATTTAGATCAAATACAGTGACCACCAGGTGAAAAGATCCATTTTAATTTCAAGTAAACTTTATATTTGAGAGGCTATTTCGGTTCATGCTGCATCTGTTATATTCTCTTTAGAATGCAACGAGCAAGCACTGACCAAAAGCCTGGCGCCAGCGTCCCCGCACCCAATCTGAATGCTGCGTTCCACCGCATTAAGACCATTCTCGGCTTTTGAAATTGCACCTCAATGCTTACCAAGAAAAACAAGCAATCACTCCAAAACAGCCCCCGACTCATTTCTAAGTAACAGTGGCGAAAAAAGAGAGCGAAGCCTTTCATTAATATTTTCTATAATAGCGTCTGTGGAAATGCACGGAGAATACTGATGCCTGGTTCCAGACCTGTGGGATGTGGCTCTGCATTAGCAAGAGGAAGAGTGAAATATTCATCCATTTCCTCCATTCTGTGGGGTGAAGGGTAGCAGCCGTCCCTGTAGGATCACAGCAAATCTGTCATGAACCTTGTATGTTCAAAACAGCACAAGTGTTTTAATACTTATTGACGTGTTCAAACGGCGTGTTGAAAATAAGAACAAACATGGAGTTACAAGGTTGTCTTATGACAGCAGCAATTTCCTGAAGACCGATCAGAGAGGAGAATGAGAAAGAAAGGAGTGAAACATACAAAGACAGAGAGGGAGAAAAAGTGAGAGAACAAGAAGAGAAATACAGAGAGACAGAGAAGGAGAGAAAGAGTGAAATGTGCAAGAGTGAAAAGAAGTATGAGGGAGAGTGTGGAGTAGATAAAGAAAGAAAAGGGGATAAAACAGAGCGTAGGAGAGAGTGAGAAAAAGAGGGAACAGTCAAAGAGCAAAAGTGAGAGTGTGTGTATACATAAAGAAGTGAAAAAAATCCACAATAGAGAGAGAGAGCAGGAGAGAGAGATGGAGTGTGTGAGATATAGGCAGAAATAATTTCAGAGGATAAGAGAGAGAAATCGAGCATTTGGAGGCAGTGAGAGACAGAGAGTTAGAGAGGATGTAGGAGACAGCAGGAGAAAGACAGCACCGGGCTCTTTAGCTCTGCAACCAAAAATAAACTCACTACTCCATCCCACATATCTGCCCACAGAAACAGAGAAACACACACAGAGCAGGAAAACACTTCCTTCAAATAGTCCACAAGGCTGAGCAGCGGAGTTTCTTTGGATCAGACGACTCTGAGATTCTCAGCCTACTCTCTCAGCAGCACTCAGCTCCATCAGCTTCCAGGAAGCAGGTCTTGGCCAGAGATGCCCTGCGGCCGGTCAGTCAAGAGCTTGTCTGGCCTCTCCCTGGTGATAATTGTCTGGCCAGGCGGAGACAGCCAAAGCATCCTTCATCTTCCCATCCACGGTGTTTAGTCAAGTCTCGCACTCGATCTCAGAGGCCAGATGTGAAATCAGCTTTTTAGCTCTGCTTTGTTTTTTTTGCTGCTTTTCCCCAGCGGCCTGTGCTCCATCACATGATATACTGACACTGTGAATTTAATAAAGCACGTCAAACGGGCATAAACATATGCCAACGCTGGCACCGCCATCTGCTATTAGCTGATCGCGTTAGTCCGAAACCAATGAGTCCTCTTCCCCTGCCTGACATCCAGGCTTGCCAAACAGAGACGTAACAAGACAGCAACTACGTCAGCGTCACTCCGCATTGCTTTCAGAGCCAAAGTACAGCTTATGAATAGGTATGCGTGTGGAAGCCAAGCAGAAATAGCTGCAGCTGCAAGAAGTGAGTGTGCTAAAAGCTAGAATCAAATCAGCGCTTTTACGGGAAAAGCCCCGTCACGGAATGAAGAAATAAAGCAACCGACAGCTCCTCTCTGGAGACCAGTCAGTCGTCAGGTCTCCAGCTCAAGGTCACCGGGAAGGCCCACCCGGCACAAAACGGATTAGTTTCCATTTTCTAAGGGAGCAATGGTGATATGAGTGTATAGTTTATTGACTCAGGGCTTTAGTTTAAAGGGTTTACCTTTAAACCTCCATACTCTGCAGCGGAGCCTCGGTCCACTCCGGTGATGTAGATGCCCAGAGCGTATTCTGCCCCTCCACGGATCATCAGGCCTAGCGGACGCCCATCATCCAAGGAGATGTTGACCTGCAGGGGACATGGGACAAACAGACTAATTAACAGGCAATAAATCAAATCAACCCTAGATTAAGCTAATCAATCAAAACATGGCTGGTGTCTGAAGTTAGCACTGTGGTTGCATTGGAATGAAATGGACTTACTGATGTGGTTTCTGATAATTTTTTTATAAAGGATACAAATAACATAAAGGTGTTTTATACCATGTTTAAACAATAGTAAAGGTTTCATCTCCCATTTTGGAAGCTTCATATATATACATATACACACACATCTATTTGAAAGACAGTGTTTTTTTCTATATATTATTTGTCCAAATTGACTCTTACATATTCTCCAATGCGGTGTTTCCATAATTATATCAGTCCTAACTTATTCAGTCAGTCAGGACACTAAAGCTAACCCACCCACTTGTTATTACCCTTGATTCTACATTGTTTGAATGAGCGAATAAAAAACTACATGCACAGTTTTTTATGATTTAGCAAGTAATTTAAAATGAAATCCAGGCATGAGGATTTAGGCATGCAGCTCCATGTTTCCACTGCAATAGTTTCAAAAACACCTAAAATGCTGTGAATGAGCATTTAAGTCATTCATTTGATTTTGGTCCCATAGTATTGGATGCCAAACTGTCTGAGACTTACGACCAAGACACAAGAATAAACTTTCAGGATGTGATCTGAGATGAATTAAGTCACACAGCACAACAAAACTATTATTTTGAATAGAACAGAAAAATATAGAGCAGCACAATCAATTGGTTGATTTGACACACAGTATTCGGATCTCAGTGTAACTGGAGGTGCATTTGACTACCAAATATAAATACATGCGGCAACAATCCAAATACTACTGAAGGTGTACACAGGGTCAGATATGATAAGAAATATTACAATGACCATGTGAACACAGCTGCTGCATTGCTTTCTTGTGATCAGTATTGGCACAACCTGAATGATTACTATGAAAAAAACTGGCACCACTGGCTACACTGGCAAAAAAGTGATCTAGCATTTATTCTGACAATTAATAAAAGAATCAATTGAAGTCTGGGTTGCTTTGCTCACTTTTGGTGTAGATATTGGGCTGCAAATCAAGTCAAAACACAGAGAGAACAGGCCAACTAATTGGATTTGCTAATTCATACAAACTATAATTCAGAAAAGTTTGGTGCCAAATGCTGAAATAACATCAGCCAGTCATAAATAGTGAGTAGGATTCCGGAGTATACGGGCCTCCACTGCCAGAATGGCTTCTTCCCTCAGGCCATCAGACTCCTCAATCAGAGCTAAAACTTAAAATGTACCCATACACACACACACACACACACACAAACACACTAACACACACACTTGACCTAAACCTCACACACTAAACTCTTCTGCCTTAATTAAACAACTTCGAACCCAATTGCTAATGTAAATACCCTCTATTTAGTATGTACTGCAGTGTCCTGCGGCTGCTGCTGCAGTATTATTATTTATTGCCGTCTACCTCTATTCTGCATTTTTGCACGTGTAGCAACTACACGGTTAGAATACAGTGTCTGTCAGCATACTGTGTTCATTCAAACTTTTATGATAGCTGTCGACTGCAGTACATTTCTTCTCCTGTTGGATTGTTGCTTTGTGGGTATTTTCCTTCTGCAATCTTGTGTATTTTGTCCTGTCCTCACTTATGGTGTCTTGTGGTGTGTCTATTTTTGTTCCTGTGCTGCTCCACGGTCCTGAAGGAAAGTTGGTTTGTCTAAGTGTTCACTGTGTATGCGGCTGAAATGACAATAAACCTACTTGACTAGACTTGATTACTCTCATTTTCAGACTGCTGAATACACCTTTAAACCTGTCACTACACTTTTTCATCTAGACGCTACATTTTAATCACCTATTTCAACCGACTAGTCGCTTATAATCAAGAACTCATGGCAGGCTTTGTGAGAAGCAATGAGGTGGAGACTACAAATTTGTCAGTAATGGAAATGAATTTAGCCCTGGAAAAGGGGTGAAGGAGGCTGCTGAAGGAGTTTCTACAGCCCCAAACAGTAAACACGGACAATTTAAGATTCATGTGACTTGCCCAGATGATCAATGGTTAAAGATCTCGCCAGCTTAAATGGGAAATAAATCGCAGTGACAGACAGGAAGGCTTGAAGGCAGACAGAGCCAAGATGCAGCGTGGACTCATATCAGTCAGTTCCCTCTGGGCAGTGGCAACATATTACACACACCTCACTGAGTTACTTCTACAGTTAGCCTATTCAAACACCTCCTTCCAAACTAGAGCATCTCGCTGTCCTTTCCCATTACAACCATCTTGGTTCCCAAAAGGACTCGGAAAAGCCAGCTTGCGGAGAAGGTTTTGTAATTGGATTTACTCGTGTCCTGCTGCTTGACTTTGGAATTGTGTATTTATGTCGGGAATGTCTGTTTGCAGGCAGAGAGGCGATGAATAAATGTAATTTTCTCCTGTTTACCCCAAGTGTAGCCAATATATGCTTGGTGTATATGGCTTGCTTCTTTAGATTGTACCTGCTACTGAGACAAGAAGTCAGATTTTTAAGGTTTGCCTTGGAGCAAAAGAGAGAATTTACACTCCGTCAATGATCTTTGTGAAAAACCAGCCACAAGGGTCTTAGGTAGGGTCTTGTGTAACCCCAACATAACTTGCTTTAACAATTTCAGACTGAAAATGATTTTTAAATGACATCTTAATATAGTATATGTGTCCATAATTTTTAGATCGTTTTTTAGCAGGAAAAAAGTGAAACTATCAGTTAATATGATTAATTATTAAATATAAATAATATTAAATATTATTATTATATGCATATGCATTTTCCCATCCATGCATTATGTACAAGCAACAAGTTTGTCACGTTTAAAGGCACTCTAGCCATTTCTAACCACCATATACCACCAAACATGCTCAACTGCATCACACAGTGGGGCCACAGTAGCCTTTAGAGGAGCAAAGAGCTCTTGTTTGCAAAGGATGCCGGTCCTTGTTGCAATCAAGCAGAAGCTCAACTGATTGTGCTTGTTTAATCAGTTTCAAATGTGCAACCATACCAGTCTTTAAAGACAGAACTGGATCACCCTGCTCTGGAGAGGGATTTAAACATTTAAAGGCTACAAAAAGTCCTACTGATTCATCTTAAAATTGGGAGGAACTTTAGGATGGTGAAGTTTAAACCTTTTTTAACAATCTCTGTATAACTGTGGTAACTGTTTTCAAATCATCATTCCAATGGAGAGAATGGATTACTGACAGAACTGACTGATGTTTAATGCATCTCAGTATTGTAGTGAGAATCAGGGATTCTGTCAACAGAGGTTAAGAACACAAGATCCAGCTGTACATCACACACACCTACACCCACACACACACTCTGAACTGTACTGCTTCCTATCTCCCAGTCACACTGCATACACACACTCAAATTTTCTACCACAAACTAGAAAACTCCCCCCAACTGCCACTGTAAATACCTTGTGTTTCTTTATATACAGTCAGTGGCGGTTCTAGACAAATTTTACTAGGGGGGCCAAGAAGGGGCCAGTGTTTAACCAGAGGGGCACATTAAAAA
>JBBMFX010002728.1:0-13406 GCA_037832545.1 Rhabdalestes septentrionalis | reverse complement strand
CTTGACGCATGTTTCCCTCTTCTTTTGAGTGGCGGAGGCTCAAGACGAGCTGTGCTTGAAGCCCTGAGAGGACGAGAGGAGAACCGCTGTTTGATCAACTTCACCATGTATGGGGGTGCCAAACCATTCTTAGCTTTGAAAGCAAGAGTTAAAGACTTGAATTGAATTCCCCTTATACAGTTACACATAGACTTCAGTGCAGTTTTATCACAGCCAGCTTATAGACATTTTTAAGCCCAGGGCCGTAACTTACATGTACTCATAGCAAATCGGTTTAGCAAACAAAGGGTCCGTCCGTGCTCCGTATGTTTGTAAACTTGTGGGCTGGCTCTTTGAAACCCTTAGACCCTCATCTATTGGTTAAAGAAAAGAAATTGACGTGACAATCCTTCTATTAAGGCGAAAAACATATGTTTCTGGGCGGGAACTGTATAGGGGGAAGAGTTGGAAGGGGTTAGTCTGTGTCGCAATTCACACTCCTCACACCGCGACGTGGGTTCGTGAGTGTCGCGATTTCGGTTTTGTATCGTATATCGTTACAGCCCTAAAAAAAAAATTTAATTAATAAAAAAAAAATTTTATATGGAGAGAGAGAGAGAGAGAGAGAGAGAGGGAGAGAGAGAGAGAACTTTAATCCGAGGGTAAATCGGGAGTTGAGAGAATCTGGAGAATTAACTGAACTTAAACATAGACGGATTTGGTAAGTTGGAAATTAAGATAACCTGCTAGGGTTAGTGTAATTCCTCCCTTTTTGCAAAGGCGGACTACAGAGTGTAAAAGTGCATATGAGATTTAACTGGTTAAGATTTTTGAATGTTGGTTTTGTATGTGTTTTTTACTGTTCTGTTATGAGATGTTGCTGTAATGTGGCTGACATTATTATGTTAATCATAGTTTAGGAAACGAGAGAGAGAAGGGTTTTATATATATGTATGGCTGCATATTCTATGTATGATCAATATTCAAATATTTTATATTTTCTGTCATCCTATGGTGTGGTTTAATGACTTCTCCTGTCTTATACTTATAACTAGTTACAACTCTTGAGTTAATCATTAGCAAGCCTTAACAAGTAATTTGTAAATGCTTTGTAAAGCACAGACAAGACACACTTTAGAAGAGCTCCCAAAATATACTTAACTACCCAGTCATAACTCTTGAGTTAATTATGCATCATACTTTTGGTAAGTGTTTGTAAAGCATTTATTCATACACAAACTAATTTTAATTAAGGTCTGTAAAATATTGCATGTGTGAAGGGTCGCCACGTAAGCCTTAACAGTAACGTAATAAATAAATGTTAAACAACGTTTAACAATTACTGAACAAAGATATTAATAAATACATAATAAATGATTAATAGTATTGAAGTAAAGTTCTTGCAGATGCTTTTTAAATAATTTCTTAAGCATTTAGATGGATTTATTCATCACACACAGAACATTAATAGATTTGTTTATTACTGATTAACTGATGAGAAATAACTAAGTGATAATCTAAAAAAAAATTAACCAATTATTACCTAAGACTTTCCCAATGCTTATTAAATGTTTAATAGGGAGGAGTTATTATAAAGTGATACCGGTTACATGGACAAAGATTATACCTAGCCCTGGATTACATAGGATTATCAAGGGATATTTTACAGTGAAAGGAAAACCCTGTACATGTACACTTGTCTTGGAAACTGGATTTCAAATAAAACCTGGCGTGAGAGCCAGACTCACAGACTAAAGATTTTCTCAAAATTTAAAGCAGACAGTGTCAGGTCTGTGGGCTATGTTAGTGGGTGCCCTTGCTTAAGTTTGTTTTGGGGTATGTAGGTACTTTTAATTGATATGTGTCTTTTATATTTAAGTTAGTTTGGGACCGGCATGGGTTGTCAGTCCACCCCTCACCATCACCTGCTTTTCTGTATGTTCTGTTTCGCCAGGCCCTTGACCCCATTTTCTGTTTGATTAAAGAAAAATAAAGAAAGACTAAAGAAAGGAAAGATGAATGCCTGTCTTCATGTGGAAAAAGGGGACAGATGTAACAAATGGGCTGAACAAGGGACCGTCCAGGGGACGCAACCATGGCTCTGCTGCCATGGAGTAAGCCGATGCAGAAGAGCCGGTGCATGACCAAGGAACTGTTGGGTGGTGGAGAATCGGAGGACGAGGAGGTGGACCAGGGCTTCTGGTGGGACGGGTGGATTACGGAATCCCGACCTTTGAAACAGAGTGGATAATGGACCTCCATGTCCTTGACCCAGCTGCGCAGGAGCTACCAATTTGTCTTGCCTATAGGTGAGGTGGGAGATCCAACATAGGGAGATGCAGAAGACGTGGGGCTACGTCGCTCCCGTCGACCACCTGATCACCAGTCGCGCTTCGGAGCTCCTACCAGGCCACTAATGAAGGCTTACCCCGCATAGCGAGCCCTCGGCTGGACCAGTGAGCCTCACCCGAGCGGGCACTAGGACCCAGCAGCTGCCCAAGGAGAAAGTCCAGCTCCAGTCCCCTTCACAGTGAGAAGCGCCACCCACTGCAGCTACGTGGCCCAGCCAACTCGTGGCCCTGTCCCAGAATCAGATTCAGCAGTGTTGGGACAAGGACAGTGAGGAGCGCTTAAGAGTGAGCTCCCTGCGTGAATATAGGGATCTCAAAAGGGAGAGTCCCATGTGACCCACGCGAGCCACCCTGGCTGTGTGGAGCGCCAGCCAAGATGTATTCCTGGGAAGGACGACAGGGTGGGGAACTTCCCTTTGTCGCTGCTTGGCCCGCCTCTGCCCTGGGCTGTTGATGTAGGGTTGTTTGCACCCTGGTGGGCCATTCACTTCGATATGTTGAGCACGTCCGGCAGTGTGTTTGGCTGTTATGAGTTACAACTTCCATGGTGCTCAAAGAGAGGGAATTTGGGTTTTCGTTGGTTGTTCTTGGTTGTGTCAAAAACACCATAATAAAGAAAGACTAAAGAAATAAAGAAAGACTAAAGAAAGGAAAGATGGATGCCTGTCTTCATGGCAGAAAAGGGGACAGACATAACAGTTAGGAGTAAACAAAAATGCAAACCATGGGATTTACTGTTTGTATTTGTCTTAGACAAACTTCAAGTGTTTAAGCATAAGCCTTTAAAACACAAAGTCTTGTAAAAGATTCTGAAGAATAGTTAGTTTTCTCAAAAATGTCTTAATTAGTTCTATGACTCTGCAAGACCACAGATTTTGTGCTCTGCTTTTGCTCAGAACACCATGGAAATAAACCTGGAAATATGAGCATAAGATATGTGGACAGAGCACAGCATGCTTCTGTCGTACAGGAGAAACTAAATTAGCCAAAGAGCAATTGCACACATGCATGCAGGGACACACAATGTAGCTTTCAAGCTGTAGGAACATTTTGCAATGGCATGGGAAGGGTATTCTCCTAATTACCTCTGACACCAGTAGTTACATAAATTTATAGCAATGGGCCAAAGCACCTTGCTTAAATTGACATTTACAGCACACAGACATGACTGTGACTGCTGCTAATGGGAGCCAGAGGCATGAATCTGTGCTAGGAGCGCAACCAATGGTGAACTGTCATCATATGATAAAACAACTCCTCATGTTGAATTTCCACTAGTTTGGGTTCGTTCTCAAGTTATCAGATGTCATGCTGAGCTTGGTTTGTGGTTCCTGTGTCATGCAGAACCAAAATTATTGTCATTTAAATAACAAATAATAATAATATCCACTGCTGGGGGTTTAAAAATGGTGTCACATGCCAATGCCAATGAAGAATAAATTTAAAGCAAAGTTTTAAAGTTTAGAAACAAACAAAAAAAACACAACACCTTTGGGTCTAGGAGAACTTTCAGGATAGTCTTTATTCTCATGTGGGTGGGGAAAACCAACAGAGGAAAGGGGCCCCAGAGAGCAGCTGAATGGCTAAGTGGCAGTATGCAAAGAGAAGGAGAGAGAACACTGGTTTTAGACTGTTTTACATCATTTTTGTTTGTTGAAATCAGATTTTACTGATGCACTCTCTGTTTAGTAAAGCCATATTACCCACCCAAAGACAGTAACGCCAGTTATGCTCTGTAAATGGCTCCAGTACCACTGGGCATCAAACTCAAGAAATGCATCCCTGTTTTCATCTTTTTTAAACACCAGAATATCTTATAATTTATGTTTAAGTTGTTATTTATTCTGACCCTGTTATTTAATCTGAATATTAACTAGTTAGTAAGAACTAAGTTTTCAGATATTTCACTCAAACATCTGTCAACCTGTTCAAACCACAACCGTATCTTCATTGAGCCTTGAAAAGTGTCATGCTGTGCCCTAAATCTATGCCACATTTTTGAAGAGCTGGATGCAGTTTGAGCTGGTTGGAAGAAGTTTTGAGGATTAATTTGCAGAAAGAAATTGTGTGGACATGTCCAAATTAAAGGAGAAAAAGTTTGACTTTTGGCTGTTCTTGATGGCATCTGGGAACAAATGGGTAAATTTAAGGTTTTAAGAAGATTTTTTTTCCTTTAAATGTCCCATGGTATGCTGATAAAACACACTAACAGCAGCATGGTTATCCAAATAATAAAGAACAGCAAAAGTATACAGCATTAAGTGTACTTATTTGTCCAAGGCTTGTAGCATAAGTCAAGGAGAGTTGATCCAGACTTTATTTTCCGCTCTGTATTATTTTCAGAGAAAATACAATGAACACACTGATTCTTCAGAGGCTTGTATAAATTTGTGCTCATATGTACATCTAAGCACCAACCAACTGCAATGCTTCACATTTGCAAGCCATGATGTCTTTACAGGAAAAACCACATTGAGATTTGGTGGAACGAAATTTTTAAGGGAGGGGGGTGTGTGAAATTCTCTGTGTAATCAAACCAATGGAAAGGGGAGGTAACATTTCCCCTTATGACAACATGAGGTGAAACTTCCAGATTGGGTTATCTGAGCTGTCTTTCTCTCAACAGCTGAGCAGGATAATCAAAGCACTCTTTACACCTGTCGCCATGTCTAGCTACTGCAGGACCATAGGCAGGCTAGGGAAACTCATATTAATGTTACAATTTCTCATAAATTGAAATTATCATGTCATGGGACCTTTAAGGGAAAGTGATTGTAGTTTCAGTGCTTTCAATTTAACCTGTCATATGCCTCATTGCTCTTCAAATGAAGTAAGAAGCCTCCAAATCTCATTTTGTAGCTGTTGAGCTCTAAACCTGTCAGGCTGTAACCTTTGAGCTAGAGGTTGCTGATAGCCCCCTAGCATGAGCGCAAATAAAATCCACATCAGTATTCACACACTATATTTGGGGTGTGGCCATGAGCAGTGGCCAGAAGCATTGTCTCAAAGGCCAACATACTGTAGTTGAACCACATTAAGTAACAGCTGTAAGGTTTACCTGTTATTTCTTCTTTGACACACTGGCCACTATAATGGAAATACCTACCGTGTATTTTGTGGGAACACCCACCTTGTGCATTTATTACTGGCACTTTCTTTTCTAAAAACCTACCATGTACATTACTTAAACGCAGGCCACATTTTCTGTTGAGTCAGAGGGTTCTAGGGTTACAAAAGGTCCAGCTGGCTAACTGTAGAAACATGCATGGATCATGGCATTCATACTGGAGATAATATGCATTTTTACATTGTTATTATTAGTTGAACCCCATTAATCAGAAACAGCTCTAAAGCCAGCTGGCACCAATTTGTTGAAAGTGAGGTCAGTGCAGAACATTGGATAACATCGGTACTATTTACCTTCTCACTTCACCTGCTGCTCCCACACAGTGTAGAACAAGACAGAAAGAGGGAGACCTTATGAGTAAGTCAAAAGGTTGTGCACGAGCTCGGCGTTGCCTGTAGGACAGAGAGATGTGCTAATTAAGGCCAGATTGTGTCACCAGGTTGTCCTGGCCTCAGTCCAAAGCTTGCAGGTTCATTAGCCAGTATGACATTTTCCAGACCAGAGCCAGTATGGAAATCATCCTGCTGAACAGCTAAACATACTGGGCACTGAAACACTCTTGTTATTACAGGAAAATGCGATTTACTCCTGTGAAAATAGTCTAAAATAATCCAAAGTATAAACAAAAATTGTGATACATACTAATAATTCAAATGCATGGCAATATTTTATCAGTACTACAAAATGTCCCTTGTGGGCCCCCCTATGCTGCACCTCATCATCCAAGAGATGCAGTTTCACAACCTGACAAACTGATGTCTTTCTGTCAGGTAGTCTGGGAGGGATCCAAACCCAACTCCCCAACTTGTCCATCAGTAAAAAAGGCGGGATTGTATTAAAAGCAAAGAATTGGATTTTCAGGCTCCTACAGTTGTGTGGGTCCTAGGCAGCATATAAAGGACCACGTCCTCAACTAGTTGGCAAACTGGATGGGTTCCAGTGCACGAGTGACCTCTAGCCTCATAAGGTGAAGTAACAGATGCTCTGGGGTCTTCATAAAATGAGATGTTAAGAGGCACTGGAGGTGCTCAGCTAGCTGGGCTGCAGAGTCCTTCGAGAGTCTTGGACACACACCAAGTGGGCCTGCCGATTTCCCTGGTTGCATTCTTCTAAGCCCTGCCTTCACCTCATTGGCTGTGAAGGATGGGTGCTAGTGACCAGATGTAATGGATGTTGAAGCGGCATGTGATGGGGAGGCTGTTGCATACAGGAGACTGCAGAGTGCATAATAAATCAGGAGCAGCATCAGAAGTGGTGGCAGACGGGTCATTATTTACAGGAGTCAGTGGGGCTGGAGTAGCAGCTGAAGTAGTCTCCACTTTCTTCTTATAGTCCATCTATGCCTGCTTTAGGCTCCTTTTCGGTTCCCGCTGCACACACCTGAGCTTCACACTTCCTGAAAGCACACTTTTTTGGTTTAAGGAGCTCGGTGTTACTGGTGATTCTGAGTTTATTTTTGAAGAAACAGCAGACAGCCCTTACTGGAACCACAATGTCCCCTGCAATCTGTCATGACATTCACTCTGCTGTCAATGTTGTTTATTGTTCATCTGTGTTGTTATCCTGAGGCTCCAGTGGCACATTTGAGTCCATACATAGAGTCAAGTAGGTTTTTATTGTCATTTCTAATATATATAGACATAGTACATAGGAAAAACAAAACAATGTGCTTACAGGACCATGGTGCAATACAAGAGCAGAACAGAACAGAACAGAACACATGTGCAAACAGGACTAAACACAAAAGCTACAATACACTTAAACAAGGCAAGACAAGACATCATTCAAGACAACTGACTAGCAGCAGAGATGTGCAAAGAAGAACAGGAATAAATATGATTTTGCAATTTTAGAACAGCAATAAATATAGAGATTATGGTTCCTCTGAAGAACATGGTGAGGATTGGGGGTGTCAGGTGAGCTCTCCTCAGTCTCCACATGAAGTAAAGTCACTTCTGGGCCTTCTTGGTAATGAAGCTGGTGTTGCAAAACCACGTAAGATTCTCCATGATGTGAAACTAGGTGCTCTGGACAGTCTCCAATGAGCAGCGGGTGATAATCAGTGGGGAGTGGACACATTGTGCCCTCCAGAAGTCAACAACCATCTCTTTTGTTTTCTCCATGTTCAGGGAATGGTTGTTGAGTCCATTAGCCATTGCACCTCCTCTTTATATGCAGCCTCATACCTCCTGCTGATAAAACCCACCACATTTGTGTCATCATCGAACTTGATGATGTTGTTTGTGCAGCACATTGCTGTGCAGTTGTGGGTCAGCTGCGTAAAGAGTAGAGGGCTGAGTACACTGCCCTGGGGGGCCTGTGTTCAGCGTGGTGGTGCTGGAGATGTCGCTCCCAGATGCAGCTGCTTAGGGTGGGGTTTACGCCCAGCAGTCTCAGCTTCATAATCAGATGCGGAGGAATGATGCTGAACTGAAATCAGATATGCCAAGCAGGGACGTAGCTAAGGGGGGGTAAACGTGGACGATTCATGGGGCCCAGCATTCTGGGGAGGCCCATGGAATCACTCTAATAACTAACCATCCATTAGAGTAAAAATATCTTTATATTTTGATCTTTATTGTATTTTTAAATCCAATTTATTAACGAAATGTAATGAGGATTTGAACTGTTGTTTAGTTTGTAACAATATTTGTATAGCCTGACCTCCCACAGTTCCCCCCAACACCTTCCACCACTTGGTACGGCCCAGTTTACGTTAGTCTAGTAAAAATAGTTCCGCTAGATGTCAGTGGCATGTCAGTGTCGCTAGACAGCAGTCATGCCGAAGTTTGGTTCTCAAAAGCACAAAGAGAGGAAAGAGTGAGAGGAGAGAAAGAAGAAGGGCAGAAAGTTGGCCACCCACTTTTTATCAAAGAAAGGTATTCAGTCAGTCATTTACACACTCATTTTATGGCAAAAGTGCTAGCTGAATTATCTTCGTTTCTCCTGTCATTCATAAGAATAACATATCATAGACCTGAAAATGAGGGTGTAAACTTCTTTGTCCACATTAAAGGTAATAAGTTTGTAGTGTAGTACAGGTGCAGGCAGACTTGCAACTCCTGATACAGACCAGCTAGGTTAACAACCCTAAATAATTATCCTAAAGGCATGTGTTATTATGCACAGATCGTGCAGCACCAGAAACCCCCCCAAGCCCAACAATGGATTTGGAAGAAGGTGAGCATGTAGCCTAAAAGATTAGGCTATTCAGTCTCCAGATCAAATATCAACACTTTGACTGCCAACAACATAAAGTTGCATGGTGAAAACTACTGTAGCCGCTGTTTAACTTATAGGCTATCTCAGGAACAGAGGCATGTAGAAATAAATGGTTTCACCTACTGAAAGCTTAGACTCTCACCTTTCAAATGAGCCCATGTGTCTATATAACACAGAATAGGCTACGCTGTGGATGTACAATAATCGGCAACAATTATGTAAATTGCTGACAGTCTGGGATGAGTGTTAAGAGTTATTGGTCAATATGTGTTGAAATGACCGACGTTAAGGTTTGTTTGTTTATGTAATATGTAGTGTAATTTGTACAACAATAAACAGTAGATGCAAAATTTTCTAGCTACTCCCAGTAGCTTTAATACTGACATCTAGTGTTCAGTAATAATAATAAAAATAAGAAGAAGAATGACAGGCTATAATAGTGCCTTAGGAAATACAATTTGTTGGGTAATCATGTGGTATGTAGATATTTTGTACTGTCTTTCTGAAAGGTCTCATCCGGGAGCTTTTACATACAAAACCAAACCGTTGTGATCAATAATTAATTACATACTAAACTAATAATAGTCTAATAGGAAACTCCATTAGTAGTCTGCGTGTGTTGGTACGGTTTGGGGGAAGCATGGGGCCCAAAAATATTTTCTTTCTGGGGGCCCAAAATTCCTAGCTACGCCCCTGATGCCAAGAGATCATAAAGCAGAAGCAAAGTAAGCATCCTTCACATTAGAATATTGTGGAACATTCCACATACTGAGGAAGACCAATTAAGTGGGAGGTAAGTGTGGTGTTATTGCAATAAAATAATTAGGTTATTGGGTCTGAAGTTTTCCAACCATTTTAAGGATGACCTCACATGCTAATGCTGCTGCCTTCCGAGGTGGAACGTAAACAACAATGGCAATGATGTGTGAAAATTCCCTCTGTACAAAATACAACAAATGACAACAAATCTTATCCTTCACTGTAACATGTCTGAGGTAAAAACGACAGATCCACACCTTTGCTCTTGCTGCTTAATAGGTTGTAAAAATATAGCAAAATATAATCTTTGGAATGTCTGAAGATCTCTTCAGAATATGACATTTTTTTGTAGGCTGGATTTTTTGTTTTGCTGCTTTAGAGCCCCAAAGAGTTCTGACTTAAAGATGTACTTATGTGATACAATAGGTAACCCTGAGACTATTATGCAGGTTCTTAGCTTTGAAAAGCCAACATATTATCCCAAATAGTGGCTCCCACAAGAGTGCGAGTATGTTATAAACGCACTTTAATCAGCAGTTAAAGCCACTCATAGTAAGCACTAATTGCACTAGACATTTTGTGAAACTGTTTGGAATTCCAGTCTGAAAATCTACACAAGCGTAAATACATAGTTCTACAGAGGATAAAAAAAGGAATGAGAGAGCAGGAGTTTCTGATAGAATTCTTTAAAATAAGAGTGATGGAATTCATATTACAGTTTACAATTGTAACTACACTCACTGCTCACAGAAAACACTTTGAACTTCCACTCACTTGCCACTTTGTAGGCAACACCTACCTTGTACTTGCATTTAGATTTACATTTACGACATTAGCTGATGCTCTTATCCATGCATACATCAGTGTTCAAACAGTCCACATCTGTATCTTAAACCTGTAAAACTATACTTAAACCAAAGTTCACTGTTCAACCAAGTTATTGATCACTAGGTACACCTAAAGGGCAACGTCAAAATTTTAAGGAACAATAACAAAATTCCCAGCAGAAACAATTAGATCGTGGTTTGGTGAAGGACTCCCTTTAATGAAGAGAAGCTTGGTCTTGCTGGGGTTCAGCTAGAGATGGTGGACCTCCATCCAAAAGAAGATGTTGGCCAGACAGTCTGAGATGTGGGATGAGGCCTGGTTGTCACTGGAAGGGAAATGGAGAATAAGTTGGCTTTCATGAGCATAAAGGTGGTAGGAATCATGTGAGGCTATTACTACCTAAAGTGTACCAGTATACAGAGAAAAGAGAAATGATTCAAGGACTGAGCCCTGTGGAACACCAATGGATAATATTCATGGAGCAGACTGGGTGCCTTGCCATGCTGCCATGTACTTCCGGTAATTAAGGTAGGAAGCAAACCATTGCCAGGTTGTGTCTGGGATCCCAAGTTTGGAGAGAGGATCTGATGATTGACTGTGTCAAAGGCAGCAGGGAGGTCAAGGAGTGTCTGACTAGAAGACAGGTTGACTGATCTAGCCACATGAAGTTCTTCAGGGACAGCAAGAAGATCAGTTCTCCAGCTGCTGGCTCCCTGGCTGCCAGCGATCCAGGTCTCCGGCCCTCTGGTTGCTAACATTTTTCAGCAAAAAATAGGTACCATCTACTAAGGCCTGGCCTCAACACTAGCGCCCCACACTCCTCTCCCTCTCGTTTCCCACCTCCTCTTACCCTTGTCTCCTAGCCCTTGTCTCAGTTCTCACCTGTCTCCCTCACAGAACTAACTGAAACTATCTCCAGAGCCAAAACCACTACTTGTATCCTTAACCCCTTATCAAACCTTATCAAAGACTGCCTCCCAGCTATTGCTCCACTCATCTTTTCTACCTCCCTCAGTTCTGGCTCTATACCTTGTTCCCTTAAATGTGCCACTGTCACACCAATCCTCAAAAAACCCGGTCTCAATCCCGACTCCATGACAAACTTCTGGCCCATTGACAAACTTCCATTTCTGTCCAAAATCCTGGAACGTGCCATTGCAACTCAAATAAAATCTCACCTAAGCTGTACCACAAAAATGAGTATACTTCGATTTATGGATATCAGATGGTGTCTGAACAGGAGGGGGTGTCCAAGCAGGATATTCTGAATGTATTTTCTTCTTCACTTTCAATGAGCGGACACTGAGGCATCATTGGTCTCCTGACTGAAGTCTCTTTGACTGGTTCAGTTGTCGTAGCTGGTAGACAGGTTCACTCTTGGGCTTAATGGTATAAAGAGGCATGTCACCAGCTTGCCTAAGGACAACAAATACCACATTCTCCAACTTGTTTGCTAGGTTGAGCCTTCTTATAAGGTCTACAACTCATCTGTCAAACCATATCTTGTTGTGATCAGCATTCTTTTTTACATAAGCAGGTTCAATGTTATAACTCTCTTCCAGGCAACATTTTGAGACATACTAGGGGTAAGTCTGCTTGCTGACATTAACGGACAACCGGAAGCCTGGGTTAAAAAGAATTTTGACACTGCAAGAGCAGAAAAGGTCTCTTCTGGTCTTGGGAGGCCATATGCATCTTTAATGGTTTGGAGGTCTAGCTTCATAAAGTTTATGCACTGACGAACCTAAACATCTTTCCTTCAAACTACAATAATAGGACAAGCAAATGGGGACTCAAACAGTATACTCCCCAAATCAAGAAGCTCCAGTTTTGTTACAGCATAAATATCACCAGGATATATTGGAAATGCTCAGTACTTGAAATGTGTCTCATTGTTAAACCTGATATGATGTTTGAATATATGTGTGACCAAAATCTAAGTCATGCTGTGAGAAGGTATGGGGTTCAACACGTTTGTTCCCTGTTCTTTCCATCTGGTTGATAATCACCAAAATCAGAACTCAAATTTGTATGTTGAGAAGTCTTGTTCTTTTACCAAATGCTCTTTATTTGGCACTTACACTACAGCATTAACATCTGCCAATACTGTTTTGGATGGTAGGACAATGTCATGTTCTGTCTTGTTTTTCAACATGACAGACCTTTGATTTGGCAAGCTGGCCAAGCTGCCAGGGACAAGCAAAACATTTGGAGATGGGGGATGATTAACAAAGACGTTAGGTAAAGTTATAGAAATCCTAATATATCCTAAGTAGGGGACTGACTGGCCATTGGCACCCTCTACATCAAGGAAGTTGTCTAATCTATGGATAGTCAGATGTGCAAGGTGCTACTTATAATTGGGGCACAGTAGTCATCTGTGTTTTTTTCCCTTCCATTGTTACTTGTGCTGTGGTTTTACCTCCCATAAGGCCCTGAGGAAGTCTAACAGATGCTCCCTTGGTTTGAGCACTCAATAGAAGAGGTCTCGTAGTTTTAGGACTGGACTTATCAGATGTAGCCGCCAGAACCAGACATCAGTTTGTATGTTTCTTGTCCTTGCAAGTGACAGGTGCTTCCCAGGTGGCTTGTCTGTCTCTCAAAAGGCGTGGATTTGATTCATTACTACAAGATGAGGTGATGTGGCCATCCTCTCCACACTGAAAGCAATACCAAGGACAATACTAATGTTTACTGCTTAGCAGGGGATTCTGCTAATTCACTACTCAGTTTTTTCTTATATGGTCTCAGCTTGGATGCCAGAAGCAAGAGACTCTGCTTTCTGTTTAGCTGGTATCTGTTTTTGGTTCTCAACCTTTATGCTGCCAAGCTGAGCTCTAAGCTCAGGCAATTGTTTCCTTAGAGTTTTAATTTCAGTGCCGGCTGCACCTTGTGCTGTTTGTGGGTGAGACAGGACACATTGTCTACTGGCATTATAAGAAAAATTTAGCATTGCTCAAATGCTGTTTCATTTAAATAATTTTTGCAGCCTGTCTATCCTACTCTGTTCTTAGCAAAAGCAATAGCTCAGCAAAGGATGAGGGAATTTTCTTTCTTTGCTCTAGCTGGAGACCAACTATTAAAACAATCAAGGCAGAACTGTTTTAGGAGCTCCTGGGCAAACTAACATGGGGTACACC
>JBBMFX010002686.1:0-13410 GCA_037832545.1 Rhabdalestes septentrionalis | reverse complement strand
CTCTGCACACCCCTACTACCTAAGGCACAGTGGCTTGAATCAATTTGAGAAAAAAAATTTACTGTCTCATTACATACATGCCTGCACACACACAAATATACACAATTTTACATATGTACACATAATATACAATATCAATACCTACACACACAACTTATTTTGAATAGTGCCACCATGTAAGGTGGAGGACAATGCAGTAACCTACCCTGAGCTCAGAAAGATACAGTCTCACAGGATCAAAGTCCACAACTGGGAAAAGTCCTCCTGAGCTGGGTACTTCCTCATCGTTGGTGCCCCGATGAATGAAAGTAGAAGGTGGGTCCACCGCACTGGCTACAAGCGGGACCTGTTTAGATCTGAGATGGATGAGAACATCATAGGCCTCCAAAGGGGGCCGGAACACCACCTAGAAATACAGATAAACAATTAATTGAATTTTTTTTTTTTTTGGAAACAATTTAAAGCCAGAATGAATCAATGTGTTCAGAACACAAACAAAATACACAGAACATGCACATGTAAACAGAGTAAACCCATATAAATGACATTAAATAAAACAGCTAGTTAATTTATTCATGGCTGATAAAAAAAAAGAAGCACATAACATAGTGAACATTAATTCATTCCAGAACTGATGTAGGGAAATCTCCACCTCTATTACATCCCTTATTCTGGCTACTGACCATTAGACATGAGATGTTGTAATTTTAAGACAAAAAGCACTGACCCGAACATCTTGTTTTTGGCTGGGGTCGATGAGCTGGGCCTCCAGGACATGCAAGCTCTCTGCTGCAACCATCACCACACGCTGAAGGATCTACAAGGATGTTTTTTTTTTCCATAAATCCAAACCATTCAACCTCATATCTATACGTAATCGCTGAATGAATGTTTTCTTCACTCACCTGTACGGAGGGGCCATTCTTGGTCCAAATGGAGCCATTCTTGTCATTGGGAGTGGCGATAAACATAACAGGGAGGGTTGTTCTTGAAGCTGTGAAGTGGTTCTTGGTTTCAGTGTAGTCAGCAGCTACAAAATCAATACAGATGTTAAAAAACTAATTCAGAGAGCAACAACCCCTTATTAAGCATCTTTTAATACATTGCTGACCTGTGAGCTTGCCATTGAGGTTGACCACTAGAGGGCTGTTTTTCCAGTCAAAAGAAGAGAGCAGGTGGAGGAAGCGAAGGAGGCCAACCTGAGGAGAACTATGTGTATGAAGAACAATTAGGTCTCCCATACTAAACATCCACATTCAACCAACTAAATGTCTACAGTCTAAACAACAATTTCACCAACACACTGAGAATGAACCCACCCCCCCATGATGTGCTTTATATATGTAGTGAAGGGTCAGTTCTGATAAGTGTTCACAGGGTTCATTTCCTTTGGTATAAAATGACTGTTTTTGCAGCCAGGTTACTGGAATGACTGCACAGAAATGTATATGGAATGCTATTTGCATACTTGGTCATGCTTTGCAGGACTGAACCCGGCTGCAATGTGTTGTCTAGGTATGCAAATAACTAGCCTCATTAACAAATATTTGTGTGCATGTTATTATGCTGGTGCTACAAGTGCTGAAGTATTGTTTATGGTGGGTCATAATCTTGTGTTTTCTATTTGTGATGTTGAATATCTGCAGTACATTTATATTTGACCTAGATGACACAGTGGTATGAGCTGGCCCTGCATAAGACACAAGAACGTCATGGAAAGACAGACGATTTATTACCTGGGAGGAGTGAAGGGAGCTGGCTGTAGGAAGAGGGAGGCTACTAGAAGGTCAGCAGCATCTTCTCCTATATCTCCACTGAACAGCTGAGCACCCAACCAGCGTTTAGCCAAACGACACACTGCACTGAAGCATGGATGCTGCTGTTGTAGACTGAGACAACACAGGATTGGAAATGTAACATTTAAAGGGCTTAAATGGTTCTTTAAAAGTAGAGTTCAAAGTTGAGTTCAATAAACACTATTACAGTACAAATTAATCTGTACTTAATTCATCTACCAAATGCCAAATGTAACTATTTTCACTATAGCCCATGTAGGTACAGTGCAATAGGCCTTGAATTCTAAGGGGTTTGAGACGGTAAAACAATCTTTACAACTGAATGCATTTTAAAATAGTTTTCTAAAATATTTATACTAGGGAGGTTTGGGATGTGTTTACTGCATGTAAAAGATCATCTGTTCCTTCTTCAATTATCTTGTTTTAGACGTCTGGGATTCAACATGCTACAATCAAATTTGAACTGCACAAACTACTCCCAAGACAGTTCCATAAACACCTTAGACATTTTGTGTTTGTGTTGTTGTACCCATGCAAAGTGCTGGTGAGGAAGGGTTTGTGCTGGGTCTCAAGTTCCAGTGCCTGTGCCTCTGGGTTCTCACGTAGAATCAGCATGCCTTCTGGGGTCATACTTTCTCTCAGCAGCTGTGGCTCTCTGTGATACGCCACCTGGATGCGGAATGCCAGTCCATTCTGCACATATCTGTAAGAGGGCAAATCAAAAATAGAAAATAATTTTGTATAGTGGCATACACACACTATATATATATATATATATATATTTTTTTTTTTTTTCTTCAAACGTTTAAAGTAAACGTTTCTGCTTCGTTTGAATACGCACTATTTTAGGTGATGCAAGATAAAATCAAAGTATTCATAACCAAGTTTTGGTCGCTTAAAATATATATTTTTGTAAATAATAAACAAAGCTACCTTCCACACATCCAGATGTGTAGGGGTGGGCCGGTTTGTGTAGTCATGTTGCTGTTTGAGCAGCTCCCCGAGTCGGATGTGGAAGGCAGTTTTAATATGAAGGATTGCCAAAGAGTCATTAGGCCACTTTCCACTTCCCTCCATATGACATATAACTGAGGACAAAGAACAATAGTAAAGCAAAATGTACCATAAAACAATTACTCAGGCCTTTTTTGGTCATTTTTTTTTATGTTGAAAAACTTGAGAATTTAAGTGGGGTTAAATAATTATACATTTTAATCACATGTTCTTAAACTGTTGCACCTTAATGCACAAGAAAGTCTCAGCTCTGAATTGTAACTTCACAGACAAAGAAAATGTGAAATTTAAAGTATATGTACAGTACTGTGCAAATGTTACTGACAATTTCCACAGTAATATTTCTAAATACAAAACATGTGCACATATGTATATAACATCAATATGTTCCTGAAAGCCCATTTTTACTTATAGCTCACAAAATCTTAACTATTTTTTCCCCCAAAATAAACAAATCATGATACGTTTTGCTGCATTTATTGGAAAGACACAATCATACACTGAGACTTTTGCATGATACTGTATTAATTTAATATATTAAATGCACTAATAGAAATGGTTAACATTGCTTGTCAAATACTGATACAAGGAAAAGGGCTACCTTTAATGGGTGTGATATAATGAGGGCAAGGCTTTCCTTCAGGTGGAAATAAAGCACTCATTTTCTTGTTCTTCTTAAAAAAGAAATTTTCCGGCTTTACTGGTACAGGAGGGAACACCTATAGAAACAGAACACACTTTACAAAAGATACAGGAAGAATAACTAACTAACTAACTTTCCAAGTCAGATTATGATAAAGTTAACCTGCGTGTATCTGAGGGCCGGGTGGGCACCCTGTACTGAGGTGATGGACAGTGGTAAACCTTCCAGCTGCCACAGCTTTCTGCTTAGGTCATCAAAGGACTGGACCACCTTCAGGCTCTCCTCCTCTCCGGTACGGCTTTCCTGATCAACAGCAAGATTAACCCAGACTTTAAAGACGCCAATTACAGGCCACACATATTGACAAATATAATGTGCTAAAGTACATTATCATTAATGCATACTTTTCCACGCTTGATGACCTCATCCACCTGTCCTCCCACAAACCGCACACATGACTCAGGTATATCTGCATGACTATGAGAGAGAGAGCGAAAGTGATAGAAGAGGTTATAACTAGGTTTAACGTACAAATCTCCTTCTGTGTTCTCACAGCAGTGTTGGCTTACAGAGCCAGAAGGTGGGTGATTATCTGCAGTAGGATGCGTCTCCGTTCACAGGTGGAGGATCCAGACCACAGTACTGCTTCAGTGATGGCTCCATCCTGAAAACGCCGCAGCTCTGAGCAACTGCCCCACAGCTGCCGGAATTCAGCCGCCTGTACAACAGCACCAATGTTATTTCCATTAGGTCTTTGTAAGACATGCAGAAGCAGTTTTATGAATTCCACTGACCAACGATGGGATATGCTGGATATATCAGGATAATACATGGAGGCCCCACCTCACAAATTGAAAGAAACAAAGGATCTGCTATCATCATAACTGGTAACACAGCACTTCAGAGGTCTTGGGTTATCTATGCCTTGACGGGTTAGAGCTGTTTCTGTGGCCTGAGTGGGCCTTGCACTACATTAGGCATGTGGCCTTAATGTTAAAGCTGCTGAAAGCATTCTCCAGCAATATGTACCAATCTAATCCTAACAGAATTAAAAACACAGGTTTACCTCAGGGCGGTCTGCTGGGGGTCCCCTTTCTAGCACAGAAAATGCATGTTCAGGATTTAGTAGCAAGCCAATGGACAGGGGTGGCTGGTCTTTGTGCTTGGGAGGGGCACTGTTCACTTCCCACTATGGAGATCAATCAGAAACCAAAGTTATTCCAGTATAAAGAAGCAACATGAGAATGTAACATCAGACATTGTATGCAACATAAACATAAAATATAATATAAAAAATACTGTTGGGTAAATAAAAATATCAAATACCCATGTAACATCCTGGTCAAATTAAGGACCATATTAATCTTGAATTTACCACAGGGTCTGGAGGAAGCGAGTGTGCCAGAAGGCAGATCCTCTTCCCAAGTCCTCTTTGCAAAAGAGACAAGATGAAAGGGAGCACCGCAAGAACATAGTTTCCGCTGTGGTCCATTAAACTGCTGAGGAGCCCGAGCTTCTTACAGGAGGCTTGCATTTCCACCAAGTCACTCAGTCTGAAAGACAGATGCCTTTAGTCTTTAACATGCAAACTAAAGTTTAAAAAATCCTGCAAGAGTGTAAACTGACTTCCAGTTACATTCCATTTACACGAGATTATTATATTGCAGGTGTATTTTTAATTAAAAAAACAATAGTGTGGGTTATTATTGTTATGCTGAAGTGCATACATTTTATTATTGTCTCATTTTTATGTTTGCATTGGAACATTCTCCCCAAAGCTACTTGATTGTGGCTCAGATCTTGAAACTTGTGATACTCACTGATAGACATTGTCATACGTCCTGATCATCGGCTTCGAGGTCATAAGCAGAGCTTGGAAGCTATCTAGGGTGGGATCGTCCCAGAACTGTAGAGACAGTGATGCTTCATGCTGGATCTGTGGACCAATCAGTATATTTTAGCATTAAAAAATTTATTTAAATTTTTTAAAATTAAAAGCATCATGTTAAATTAAATGAATTTTGAACATTTTTGGTTGGCTTCTTAGACAGGAATTTAGCCTAGTCCTGGATTATATACTACTGTAAATAGGAAAGGGTTATCCAAGCAAGCCTAGGCTTAAACCCTGTCTAGGAAACAAACCCTTTAAATGCAGCTTTTAAGTGGTATGTATTGCCTTTCCTGCAAAAAAACTCATTTGTGTGAGTCAATTCCTGAAGCCCACCAGAAACCTTCACATGGACAAGAAATCATACTTTGTATACTATCTCACAGGCACATTAAAGGAACTGGTTTGTGTGTGCATTCAAACAGGGGTTTCCAATATCAGCTCATCAGCTAATGAGCAAGGTAAAGCAGAGCAAGGGTTCAGAGCCCCGTTCAGATGGAGAGTCTCAGTATGTTCGCAATTCCTCACGAAGGAACTGAATGAAAACACTGACCTGTTTGTATGTGCAGGAAGTCATGTGTGCACACAGGTTTAGATGCCCAGAGGGGTCCAAAAACACCACCTGGAAAGCACTGTGGAACTCTGGCATTGAAGGCTGAAATGAAAATAGAAAAGGGAGTAATTCTGACATAGAATTAAGAAAGAAATTAACTGTTTAAAATGCAATGGGGTTGCATTACTGCTCACCGCTTTAGAATCTGGGTGTTTGGCCAATGTAATACCTTGCTCAGTCAGGTCTGTGGATGCTAAGCACAAGAATACAAAAAACGACTGATTTTAATTTACTTAATGACAAGTCTAGCACCAGGCTGAATGAACAACTCTAATAGGCCACCCCCACACTGTAAGTACAGCCTTACCTAAAAAGTGCAGGGCATTTCTTAGCAGCTGGTATGCATTCATAGTTTTCCCCACTTTGTGTGTGGAGAGAAGATAAGCTAGCAGCATGGCAGCCAAGAATCCCCCAAAGCTTCCAGTCCCCTGTAGAGACACACAAAACAGGTTAGGGTGGAGGAAAGGCTGTTGTGGCACAGACAGCCTTAGATAACATTGGACTGTGCTTACCTGGTCTAGCTCCCTCTGCCTCAGCCACACTTTAAGCAGAGCCACAGCATTGCTAAAGGCAGGGCACAGGGCACTGTGTGCAGTGAGGAACTGCAGGTGGGAGAGGGGAAGGAGATCTCCCAGTACGGTGCTGTTATAATGAGGAGTGGGAGGCTCACTGCTCGCTTAAAAAAAAAAAAAACAGGCCAATGAAAAAAGAAATGTTAGTGGCTTCAAAAAGAAAAAGGAGGATAACCTTGAAAACACACAGTTACCTTGCTGAGTGTCTTTGCCTGTAAACCACACAGTCCGGATATTGTTCTTTTGAGGATGGAAGCGGCTGGGCTTAAGGAAGTCCGGAGGAGGAAGGGCGTGAATTCGTATTGTAATACTACCACTGTCTTTACCTGAGAGAAACAAATCAGCAAACAATCTGAACATGGCCTGGAGCAGGGATGCCCAACTCTGTTCATGGACATTCACTCTTTTACAAAGTTTAGTCCCAAATCTAACTAAAGACTGTTTCACACACAGTCTTTTAAACTGGAGTTAAATTGTAACTAACAGAAATTGTAACTAACATTGTAACTAATGTTTAAGTATGGTTAAGTATGAACACAAGCCAATGCTGAAATACAAGCAAGTTCTGTACAAAATCTAGTGCAACCTGCATAAATCCCTAAGGAGAAGAATCGGGTGTCATTTTGCCAGACAGGTGTCTGACCTATCTGATTAGTTGGATAATCTGTAACAGATTAGGTCTGGAGCTAAAATGTTTAAACTGAGACTGGTAGACAAGAAAATAAATCTTGTACCTTGAGGAGTGATTAACAGAAGTGGATGGAGTCGGTTGCCATGTAGGCATGAATAACGCAGGGTGCCGACTTCGGAGGAGGAGGAGGAGAGGTGCTGTGCCAGACCTGCCAGGTACAAAGCCCTCTTTCGACAGTACCTCTGGTTTATGTCGTCCATTGGGTGCAGAATATTCTAAGAGGGAAAAGGCCACAAATGTTAGGATTGTGATGTGTTTTTTTAAAGGTATTCTTTAAGTGGAACATTGTATCAAGGTATGTTTAACAGGGGAAAAAAGCTCATCCGTGATTATTCTGGTCTTCGTGGATGGATTATAACAAATTAGAATCACACTTTAAAACAAGTACATGATGTGAACTTTTATTGTATAAACCCTGCATAGCCACAGCAGCGGGATCTTACTTGAGGAATGGTGACAGCTAGGTCAACAGAGACTCTTGGTTTGATGCAGGTGCCCAATGGATAACTCCCAATAAGGTCAACTGAAGCAGGCGGCTCCATGTGAAATTTGCCCTTAGTCTCCTCAGGAACCATGATGAAGGGGACATTAGTGCCTGACTCTAACCATGACAGATCTGTCATCTAAGAGAAAGACAAAGCAATTTGCTCATTAAAATGCAAGCCAAATATCACATTACATTGCCCACACCTATCCAAGATAAAATTGTGCAGCACTCTCCATGGGGGCTACTAACCTCCACTACTGGAGTTTCAGGTACAGACTGAAGAAGATCTGTAATTTTTTGCACAAACGAGTCCACCAGTTTCTTCCTGCGCTCAGTTAGTGCCACCTCTTTCAGGAGCTCCTCCATCTGCAGAGCAAACATAAGAACAATATTGTTACTGGCAGTATTTAAATATGAATCTAGACCCTAACACCATTAAAAGAAAAAAACAGCAGCACATGTTTAGAAGGGGAAAAACCTGTGTCATTTGAAAAACCTGAGAGATCTACTGACCTGCATTTTTAACAGGCTACAGTGGAAAAGACTCTCAGCTTCCTTCAGCTGGTTTAACTCCTCAACTGTGGGGGCTTTGTACAACTCCCCTTTGGACAGTTTAAGTGGATGAATGACACCATCCTGAGTGACTGAAGTCTTGGGTTTCTTCTTGGAGCCTTTGGATTTCTTTGCATTTTCTCCATCCTCTGTATTTTGCATTTCCAACTGTGACAAAACGTGACATGTTATTATGCTTCATTTTGAGCAGGAAAAGAGCACTGTCATAATTCCAAACTTTCCACTGCAGTTAAATACAGTTATAGTTTGGGACTTTGAAAAATGAAAAGAACACAACCTGTTGTAACAGTAGCCAGCTGCCTTAGCTCTAATAAAATATCCCTAAAATCACAAACCTTATCTTCCGTGCTTTCGGATGATGATTCATTTTTCCTCTTCATCTTAAACAGCAAATTAATTACAGATAGTGGAATAAAAACATGAATAAATAAATGAATTCTTCTGCATGGAGTTAATACAGCAACACACTGCAGACGCTCACATGGAGAACACGACGGAGCACACAAACCCCGACCTGGCCGTTGCGCGTTCTGATTGGTTCACTGCTCATGTTCCTAGCATACTATTGGCTAAACACTTCTTCGGTACGCCTTCTAGTCAAGTTTCTTTGACCTTGCAACAGAGCTGGGGTTAAATAAAAGTCCTTTTAACGTGGTAGTAATACCACATAAAGTGAACAGAATATTTTTTAAAGTTGTTATGAAACATAACCAGCTTAGTATAATTATTATTAGTTTTCTTATCCTGTATTATGAATATAGATAACATATTATATTATGATAAAACAGTGTTGGGATGTGTGTTGTTTCTTCGATAAAATATAATACTATGCTACATTGTTAAATAAATATTATTGTTAGTTTTTGTCATTATTTATTAGTATTAATAAAATAGATATTATTATTATCGTAATTGTTGGTCTATGATACAGTGTGGGAACAAGGTTTCCACCCAGCGCATGCGCAGTGTGCACTTAGAGACAGAATGTGTAAGGCTGCGTATTGCAGTTGACGTTTAACTCTCCCTCGTCAAAATATTATTTTATATGAAATTCTATTTTTAAAAGATTTCGTTTGGAACTGAGGTGAGGTGTTTGAGGTATCTGCTAGGCTTGTTAACTACCCGGCTGATTTGAGCCGGTATTTAGGGGGCTGATGTTTTGTTTACATTTTTTTTTCTTCTCATAGACAATGTCAAACAAAGACGTAAAGGCGGCCCTTAAAAGTGCAAGAGAAGCTATCAAAAACAAGGAGTTTAAAGAAGCTCTGAAACACTGTAAGGTGAGAATTTGCTTACATATTACTGCGGCTGATGTGTCCCCAAATTGCTAATTCAAGACAGTTTTGTCCTGGAAGTGTGGTGGCCTTACGAAATGGACGTCTTTGCATGTGTCTTTAGGCTGTTCTCAAGCTTGAGAAGAATAACTACAATGCCTGGGTCTTCATTGGAGTTGCAGCCACAGAACTGGAACAGCCTGACCAGGCCCAGACTGCCTACAAGAAGGCAGCAGACCTGGAGCCTGAGCAGCTGCTTGCATGGCAGGTTGGTAGTGCTCATAGGCTGTATGGACAAAAGTTTTTCAGGGTTTGGCCTTGGTCCTTTACTTCCAATCTTAATTCTTCAGCATACTAAGACGTTTTGGATAATGCCTCTTCTACTCCTGCATGACTGTCCCAAAGCACAAAATAAAAGACTTAGGTAATGGAATAGAATGAGCTGCAAAACAGATTGGGAGCCAGGCATTTCAGCATTAGTATCTGACTTTGTATATACTCTACAGAATTAATGGGCACACATTCCTACAGAAATGCCTTCCAAAGAGACTGGAAGCTGTTACAGTTGCAAAAGGAGGAACAACTCCGTATTAAAATCTATGTTAAAATAAACGGTAGTCACTTTATACATAGAGCCAGTGTGATTTTTTTTTTTTTACCTCACATCTTAGCCATTTTTGCTAGTTCAAAGCTAAAGTAATGCTGACGTGGTATTAAAGCAAAATTTGATGGTTGATAAATTTTAAATGAATATAATTCTTACTTGAAAAGGCATTGTAACTCTTCACATTGTAAGTCTTCAACTAGTCAGACACTCAGCGAAAGTGGAAACAAAGGAAATATAAAGACCTATCCAATTGTATTTCTAGAATTATATTTTACAAATGTAAGGTCCTGTGCTCTAACCATGTGCTCTTTTCTTTTGCTGTATAGTCACTGAAAATGAGATGTTTGAATTGAGAATAAGATGTATTAAAATAATTCAGTTGTATGTAGTCTTTACTTGTCTGTCATGGTAAAAATAACATCTGTGCAAAATCTTTAGAGGATACTCTGTTGATCTAAAACATCAATGCAAATGTGATAGTGTGGTTTAAGCAATTGTATGGTCTTTATTTATAAGTATGTTTTGCAGGGTCTAGCAAACCTGTATGAAAAAAGCCAACAAGAAGACTTTAAACCTGAGCTGCCTAAAATCTATCAAAAACTCATAACATTGTATGAGATGTAAGTATAAATAATGTAAGAGGTAAATCATTTTGTTATTCACTTTTAGCTTCTTTGAGATTTGTCTTACAATGTTTTTTTTATTTTTTGCAGTTCAGACAAAGCAAAATGCTTTGAAGTGAGCAAGAAATTGGTGGACATCTATCAGGCCGAAAAGAATCACCTACAAGTAGGGAAACGACTCATCATGATTTTCAGTCTGCTTGTTCGGCCATCCCAAGTGCATCACAATATATCTTATATATCAAATTATATTATATCTTTAAAAAAATCAATTGTTGTTCTTTTGACAATGACGGGACAATATTTAGATCTTATTTTGGTTTACTACAATTACTTTAAAGGTTTAATGCTTGTTAAATGCAGCCCACTACTTTTGATTAATATACTTCAAAGATTTTGAGTAGTTTTGAGTGGTGTATGTGAATATTAGTCAAGCTGTTTTAGAAAAAATCCAGTTAGAAACTGGTTCCATACCATATTACGCTGAAAACAAAACATTTTCTTAATTTACTTTCCTTCATTTAGCAGATGCTCTTATCCAGTGTGGCTTGCAAAACAGTGGGATGCAACATAAAGTAGACACTGCAAAGCAGTATTGTACCTTGTAATCAATAAACAGTGCACCTTTAATAATTACTTATTTTTTAATTGAGTTTCACCTTTGCTTGGTAAAAAAAGGTTTAGTTAAGCTTTTAATAAAGTACAGATATGTGTATCTGTGTAATCTTGAACAGGTAGCAAGGGTATGGAGGCGGCTCATCCAGGTGAGGGAAGCTGAGGAGGGTGTGGAGAACTTTGAGCTGCTTGAACTGTGGAGAGAAATGACCAGGCTGCTCCTGGGCACTGTAGAAGAGCAGGACAATGAAACTCAGCAGCATGTGAGTGAATACTGGAGATTACTCACTGATTAATTTATTTATCTCAAGACATATTTGGTAACCAGTGGTTAAATTTTACATATTTGGTAAACATTGGCTGTCCCTGGCTGCCCACTGCTTCACTTGGTAAATGGGTTAAATGCAGAGAAATAATTAGGTACTGTTCACACTGTGTGCTGTGGTGTGTTCACATTTGACAGAATGGTCACTTTCACTTCACTTAATGTAAATTAATCATTGTGAGAGTGTGGGAGTGTGGGTCCACGTAGTATTCAAAAGGAACATCAGAAGTCATTGATATTGCTTTTTCATTTTTTTAAAGTTATACATTTTTTAGTTATTCTGCCTTTTCTATTTAGCTCCTCTCTGCCTTTGATAAGGCTCTGCAGCTTACTGAAAACATACCCAGCGAGGACCATAGACAACTTACAGGAGATTACATAGACTGTCTCTCAAAAGTAAGTTATTGACATCTCTTATGTTTTCTGAGGGACTGTCAATTATTGGAAATAACTTTACGATTTATATTTCTTACGTGTTTTCTTAACGTTTATTTGTGATCTGCCTTTTTGCAGCTTCCTCATGAAGTGGTGAAACTCAAAGAAGTGTGTGAGACCATGCTGTCCCTCTACCCAAAAGACTCATATCCTCTAGAAGTCCTTGGGTGGCACTATCTGATGTCAGGTAAGGGTGGAGAGTAGTGTTGTAACTGATCGCTCTTGATCTGTGATCCGAACCGAACTCTCTCCTCGATTTTGCACGCACATGATCCGAAGATTTGAGAATATTTTTAAAAGTTTCACTGTATGGTGCGTGTGTCAGTGTGTCAAGTAGTAGCGGTGCAAGTGGAGGAGCAGAGGAGCTCGAGAAACCTCCAGCATCATGTAGATCTCATGTATGGGAGCATATTGGCTTCCCCCTTAAATATTTTGATGGGAAAGGGTGGTGGATAAATGGTGGATAAACCACCACAGTGGACCTCGAGGGGAACGGAAAGCTACGTGACCGGGACCGCTCATTACATCACAGTGAACTGGGAGGTATGAAGCCCTGTACTATGGACATGCCCCCTTTGTGAGAATCGCCCCAGAAAATGTAGACATCCGTCTGTTTGGAAAAAAATTTGTTATAAACGCCCATCTGCTTTGCTTTCTTTCTTCTTTGTTGATGATGTGCCTATAATGTGATGTGGTTGTTATTTAATTCTCCATGTTCAAAGTAAGAAGCATTGATTGCATTTTAAGTTGTTTTTGATTGTGTCCACATCAAAGTAAATAATTATCATGCCCTATATTGCAAACTAATTAGTTTTTATATAATTGCGTGGAATGAGTCTTGAGTTGAATGTTTTTAGTGGGCAAAAATACATAAAAAAATTAATGAAGTGTTAAATTTGACTTGCCTTTTTTCTTTTTTTGCTGATCTGAAAATTAATCCGATCCATGACTTAACACAGTGATCCAATTTAAACCGGGAAGTTTTTTGATCCGTTGCACTACTAGTCAAGAGTGGGCAAAACATTAATGCACATACATGCCAGTATCCTGAAGCAAAATACACAGTCATACAGTTTTCAAGCATATGCTCATTTGTCTATATCGTAAAGAAGCAGAGTTGATTTGATGTAGATGAAAAACAGTTCATGTAAAATCTATTTCTATAGTTTGAAATGTGTTTGTCTTTTTGACTGTGTTTGTGTGTGTGTGTGTGTGTGTGTGTGTGTGTGTGTGTGTGTGTGTGTGTGTGTGTTT
>JBBMFX010002622.1:0-13412 GCA_037832545.1 Rhabdalestes septentrionalis | reverse complement strand
GACAATTTCTTCACATCGTATGACCTTGGCCTGCAACTACTGAGAAGAAAGCTGTACATGGTGGGAACAGTACGGAGGAGTAAGCTCAAACTCCCCCCTGCACTGGTATCAAAAATGAACAGGGCTCGGTTCTCGTCTAAGTTTGCCTTCACTGAGACCCAGTTAAACTAAGGTGTAACACTGAATTGATTGACAATTTATACTTTATACTTAAAAAAAAAACACTCAAATGAACTGGTGTCATTTTTGACCCCTGAGGACCACAGGTGTTATGTGCTGTCTTTAAAAAAATTCAAATGATTAAAAGAAAACATTCTCACTAAAGTTCAACATACAACACGCTGTTGCTAGTCAAATGGTCATAAATAATCTAAACATTGTAATATTTTATTGTCTCATTTCATTTTCACTTAAAAACAGAGTATACTTTATGTAAACAAGGGCTGGTGGCCTTATTTTGCAAAATCAAGGGTATATTTTGAGGTAATATGTTAGTCTTAAGTAAAACTACGGTGTAACACTGAATTGATTGACTTTATATTTTAAAAAACACTCAAATGACCCCTGAGGACCACAGGTGTATGGAAATCAGGAGGACATTATGAGGGTTAAAAGCAATTTGTACAATTTTAGCAGTGATAACAATTTTGCTATGATTTAGCCAAACAGTTTGCCTGATGCTCTTTAAAAAGTGGACAAATTACTAATTACTAACTGGACTATTTACAAATGACTTATTTTCCCACTGGCAAAATGCACTACAATGGCTGACAAATCTGCATTAACTGCAGATTCACAAGTTCATGTGACAGGATATCTTACAGCTTTCACTTTTCCAGTCAGTAAAAAATGCAAAACTTGGCAATGAACATAAAAAATACCTGATGCACTTTTTTGCACTTTATGTACTTTTATATACCACAAAGAAACAGCAGGATACATTATGATTCAATTTCTTTGTGGTGGGCCCATATCGTAACATTTCTATACATTTCATTTAATTCCCTGAGGGAATTCCACTTAGACCTATTAGAAATAATAAAAAAATAAAATAAAAAAATCTCCATCAATCCATCCATTTTATATAATTAATATTTACATCACCATTTCTCAGCAACCCTTAAAAATCGGTGTGCTGTTTTTGTAACTGTGCTATGCCTCATTTGAGACTGTGCTGACACTCCTGATAACTAAAAGTTGATACTGTGAATTCAAACAGGCCGGTTATGCAGCTAAATGTGCATATGAATAATATTCACTTGGGAGTAAACTGTACTTTTAAACACTTTAACAGTGTTTCCATATTACATCAACCTTTCTGATCTAATAAAGGAAAAAATATGTTTTCATGATATGAGCCACTTAAATGAAATGGAGTAAAGTAAAAAAACTCCTGAACTCCAGATCAAAGCATAAACTGCTTATGCTTTTGTTAGCAATACTAAAGACTCAAGCATTAGACAATAATGTCTAGAGTAATGGTGAACTTTTTTAAATAGGACTATCTGCCAAACCGATTTTCAGTTCTGTATGAAAAGAGATTCTCACAAAAACAGGTCAGAAAAGTCCGGACTACCCACTGAAAGATCTGTTGTGTGTTCTGTAGTATAATCTGATCTGCATTAACATATGAAGTGTGGCATTGCTGCTCACCTGTAGTGCATAATTCTGCAGTAAAAACTTCACTGTCTTCATAAAGATAGAGGAGCCTGGTCCAGTGGAGGAATGGTTCTTTCTCTGAAATGCGGTTCCAAGATCAGCATTGGCTTTATAATCTTCTTCTGCTTTAACCACCTGGTTGTTTTGAGACTTGAGCTCCTCTGTCTCCACTTCTGCAATATCAAACTCACATGTCAGCTACAAACAGTGGAGCACACACAGTTCAGACTGTTCTGCCTTGCAGAAATTTTTATTTAAATGCAACACTGACAACCCGAGAGGGAAGACATTGGGGTGATATATAGTTAAGTGTAAAAACCCCCACTTTCACATTACAGAAATAGGAATCAGGAGCAATATCACACAGAAAGTGCCCACCAGCATCTAGAGACAGTGGAAGACTTAGAAACATATTTCTAACATATTAATTTAGCAAATTAGATTAAATAATCATATCTGGATAGTCCATATCCATATGATTTGTATAGTGCATTTTTATACTGCACCGTTGTAGAGTTTTTATTCTATTATGATGCTTTGAAAATAAAACTAGTGTAGTAGGTAAATACATAAGTAAACTCTTTCATAAATATTACTTGTAAACAATGAAGGATCTTTCAGAGACTCACTAATCCCTAATGCCTCCCCCGGCCCGCCCTCTGTAAGGGTCCGAGTGTCATCCTCTGTTTCCTCTGCTGCTCTCAGTTGTTTGGTTGCTTCTAGGAAAGTCATTTCTGCTTGGATAAAGTTTTCTTGAGCCATGTAGAACAAGCCTGTGCAAATACAGTAGACATTTTTGATGTTAAAAGCTGGGAAAAAGTCTCCTCTGTCACATGAAATCAAGTCATCAGAAACATAACAGAAATCCACATGTTCGCTAAAATATTTTCATTTGGTCAGGAATTTCAAATCTATTTGGATTGGTAATGAAAAAAACAGTCCTAATGAAAAAATATATTCATTATGATATTATCCTGTCATAATGAGTTTACGGAGAAATTTCTAAAGATGAAACATTTCCGTTTAAGTCCTTAAACTGGACTAAAATCTTACCAAGTAAGGTCCGAGACACTACACAGCTGGGCTGGATACAGGTGGCCCTCTCGAAAAAGGTCTCTGCATCGCCAAAGCATCCGTTCCTCTCCGACAGAATCCCACACATGAGCAAGCTGAAAAAAATTTATTCATTTTCTCCATGGGAACAGGTAATTTTCTTTATTTGTCCATTTAAAATTCAAAAGTCCAGTTCCAGATGTACTCCATGGTCATGAAGACCAGATTGGATGTTATATGACATTTCTAGAAAGTTTCCTCATCCTACCTGGGTACATGTGCTTGGTCGATGGAGACGGCCATTTTGAAACACTCCTCAGCCTTAAGATAGTCAGCTCTCAGCATGTAAAAGGCTCCATAATCGAACCAGGGAGACGGACTGCCCCCATCCTGGGCCAGCTGCTGCAGTGACAGTGAAAAGAGGCTTTTGGGTTTTATTTTGACACGTGGGAATGTCGGTGAGGAGGAAGAAGGAGGGAGATTTACCTCCTGGTAATAACGGGCAGCCAGCTGGTAGTCCTCATTTTGCTGGGCCTCCTTGGCAAAGTGTCTGAGCTGACAGCAGTTCTGTGTGGACTGAGGTGGGACTTCCTGGGCATCCACTGATAGGGTCTGGAGAAAAATCAGCTATACTTCACCCATAACTGCCCCACCATAACTGACAGTTAATGTATTTATTGTGCACCGGTTAGCATAACCTCTTAGTGGCACCAGTTCTAAAATGACTGAAAACCACAACTGGGCAGTAATTATACACAGCAGATCATTAGAAAAGGTCAGTTACCACTGGCATTCATTCTGAAGTGTTTCCCCATCCCACGGAAAACCCACTGAGACAGTAGGAAGCATAAATCCCACCTTCTATACCAGGTGAGCTTATAAACCACCTTCTATATCAGGTAAGCTTAAATACCACCTTCTAGATCAGGTGAGCTCCTCTGCTGAGTAAGGTGTAACCTATCAAAAAGATTGTCTGTGGTAATCAACTGCATGCTGGGAACGAAGCTGACAGACAAGGTTGGTGCAGTTCTGCCCGAGCGTTGCCCACCTTACTGAGCGCCACATGCATCTCATCCACTAGAAAGACGTAGAGTTGACTCAGAAAAGCCTGCAGCTGCTCTTTATCTGTGAAAGCTTCAGTTCTCAGCATCTTCTCTCGCACGATTCGCACCACTGCGTACTTGGCCACAGACACCACCACAGACAGAGGAAAAGGTGTAAATGTTATTCATGTGCTAATTTTGGTTACTGCTTGTCAGATGCCAAATAATAAAAAACTGCTAACATAATAAATAAGAAATAAAAACATTTAAGTACTATTTGGGAGACTGAGGTATATGGGTTTCCACTCACTTTCATCTGTTCCTTAAAGGCAAAGTATTGCCCAGAGCAGTTCAGTTCTCCATAGAGTTGGTTCTTGCGCTGTTCCTGGATGGAGGGGTCCAGAGGCTCGGCACCAGGAACAAATGCAGCTCCAAACATCTGCTGGTACTGATCCAACACCTGAGAGGCCACATTTGCGATCTGGGCCTGGTACGTCTGCACTGCCTGAACAGCAATCATTTAAAAACTGTTTACAAATTTGTACAGAAAACAAGTAATTCGGTGTCAAAGACATGAAACACAAGGTCAAAATCAGAAAATGCATCTAAATCATAAGAGACTTGTGCATGGGACAGAAGTATGAATGTGTGTAAGAAAGCGTACGAGAAGGGAGCATGTGTACTATGGAAAGTGTGTGTGTGTGTGTGTGTGTGTGTGTGTTTTCTCTTTACTCTCTCGGCCCCAGCTGGGTGTCGTGGTAGGGCTGGCCTGGGAGGAATCAGCTCCATCACTCTGTGGCACAAGCAAGCCCACCAGTCATTAAAAATGTAAAACAACTGAACGCGATCTCATAAAATGCTGTAAAATGGCACAATTAAAGATCTAAATTTTAGTGAATAAATTTCTTGATACCGTTTCACCAGTTCCTCTGCTGGCCTCTTTGGAACCAATGGTTTTTCCAAGGCAATGTCAATAATAACGTACGAACTTGAATCCGCATACATCTGACATAAAGAGACACTTTTACATTAGATTTAACAGAAAGGCTGAAAGGTTCAAAGAGTGTTATATCTGATTTATTATAGAGTTATATCCAGTGCCAGCATCATTCGAGGGCATTGCCCCCGCTAGTGAGTTGCCAGGCCCCCCCTAGTGAGTCGTGCATATGGTTATATCTGATATATTGTAGTGTAATTTTATTTTATTATATTAGATATATATTAGATATATATATTAGATATCATTATAACTATATGTGATAAATTATAGTTATATCTCATATTATTATAGTTACATCTGCTATTAGTACAGTTAAATCTGATGTTATTATAGAGTTATATATGAAGAGTTATAGCAAATATTATTAGATTTATTGTAGTTATATCTGACATTGTAATAGAGTTATATCTGATATACTAGAGAGCTGTATCTGATATTCTCATATAGTATAAAGTTATATATGATATTTGATGGACTGACCTGTCCTTCAGCATTGACGTGTTGTTCGCCATCTGTAATGCTCTCGTTTTGGTCCAGCTTTCCTTGGGTTCCTGTCTGAGAATGTGGAATATGAATTAATTATATCATTTCCTAAAGTGTCCACAATCTGCCACCAATACACTCTGTCCCTTGAGACCACCGAACTTTTTGTGAATGGATGTTAGACGAGATGTTAAACAAATTTGTCCATAAGGCTTATGGAGCAATCACGAGTAGCCAGCAGGAGGTGCTGGTGGTGCTGGTCCTCCCGCTGCTGGGCTAGTGGGGTTTGGGGGAGCAATCAATCTGCCACTTTTATAGCTAATTGCTTTCAGCTACAGATCCGGATCCAGTCATCAGGAAGTCAAACACTAAGCCAACCCAAGTGCCCCGTGAGAAGAGCATAAACAGACATCTGCATCTCCAAACAGCTAAATGAAGGAATCAATAATTAAACCAATGTGTCTAATGTCATGATTGTATTGATTATATGCTTTTCGGAGCAACCAAGCACTCTAATCTGTCTTTTAAACCACTTAGGTCCAAATGTCCTTCTAACAAAACAATTCCAGGACCTTTTTAGATACAAATATACACTGCTGAATTACACTGGTTGGTAAAAGGGAGTTTGTATTGGTTTTGCTTTATTTGAAAATAATTAAATAATTGAGCTGTAAACCGTGGTTTGATGTGAAATGGTCTGTAAATCAGGTTATGAATAATGTGAACAGTATATAAACTCATTAACTGTTCTTTCACATCAAAAAACTTAAAATTACCATTTTTACTCTATATGCAGAAACATGATCAAGTCAGTGGATTTTTTCAAATGAAATAATTAAAACTGAACTCTAATAGAGAGCATGCTCTTAATGTCTGTGAAGCTGAAAGATAGCTGGTATCTTAATAACAAGTTGGGGAGCTGCCTGCTGTTTCTTGTGCAATTGAAGTCGAAAGGACAACAAATTTGTATTTTTACTAATCAGAAATAAATAAATGAGACGTATATATGCAATGTTGTTTGATATCATGTGATGAAGCAATTTGCAATGGTACCTTTTTAGGTGCTTCTTTGTTATCTCTGCTTGTCCTGTGGGTCTCTAAGAGCCGGCCGGTTGCTGCCCTGACGGAGCACACTGAGGACGAGGGGCGGGGCGGGCCCTGCACCGCCGCTGCCTTCATGCTCTTCCACAAAACACTTGTGTTTCGCTTGGTCTTCCAATGTTTCAGCAATGTGAAATTAAGGCAAAACAGTTACAAAAATCATTAACAGTCAATTTTACTATAGTAAGACAAATGATTTCGTACAAAAACCATTTACTCTGTCTTCCTCTCTCACCTTGATCAGGAGGTCAGAGTCGTAGAACGGATGGAGTCTGTATGCCCCATGTATGCGCCTCGCCCCGGGGTACAGCAACGGAGCTAAATCCACATAGGCTACTCCATGGAAAGGAATATGGATCCCATCTTCTGCTTGCTTTAAACAACATACCCACAATAAGACATCTGTAGACCTTCTAAATCAAACATTCTCCCGAATTCACTTACTAAATCTCATAAATGGACAAACATGTGCATCATAAGTCAAATGCAAAAGTAAAGCAGAACGATACTGAATAAACATTTTGTTCATTTTCTTAGTGAAAATACATCCATTGCAAAGACATTACACTTCTGAACCCTTAATGCATAATTACTGTCCATTTAACACCTTTTCCTACTAAACAAACAAGACATATCATTTGACTAGGGGTGTCTAAACTTTTGCATCCAACTGTATCTCCACCAAATTTACAAGCAAAAAACAAGAAATGGACACATTAAAATCGGATGCACAGTTTTGTCTAATAAACTTGAGGATCTCACCGCTTTCTCTTTGCTTGCTTTCCAAAGAGATCCCTTGGCAGCTCCAGCTTGAGGAGATCTCATAACTTCCAGCGGGCACAGCCTGCATTCTGCAATCCTGCGGATAAGACTGAAAGAGGGACCGGAGTGTGTCGATGCTAGAAAGATACTTTCAAAACCTAAGAAATGAAAAGCTGAACCTTCGTGTGCATCTCTAGCCATGAGCTCACACAGCATATCTGATCCAGCAAATCAGGAATTTTTGAATTCTTTGCATTATACTGACCAAAGTGTCCTAGTGCTCTGCAAAGATCTTTGGGAAGAAGTGATGTTTCTCACCTTGCAGCTCCTCCTGCATCTATCAAGCAGCGGCGCTCAGCATCCCAGCTCACTCTTTTACTGTGAATCTCTGCGTCGGCCCGGAACTCGCGGTCCTGTCACACACAGAGCGACCGGTTACTTCTGCAGGGATACGTTTCTTTCATGTCCTAATAGATTTTTAATGTCCTGACACACCTCTGCACTAGTAAGGTCTCCATGTTCTATGTCAGCGAGCTCGCCTTCGATGCAGGTCCCTGGGATGAACTGGGCGTCCGGGGCCAGCAGTGTGTCAACTGGCCATTTTTTGGGTCTGGGCACAAGCTCTGTCTCGCCACCCAGTTTTAATATTCCATTGGAGAACAATAATATCTGCTCTTTCTGAAAAGGGATGTTGTGTACACAGTTAAACACTATTTTCCAACACACTGCAGAAAAGTAGATTTAAAGAATGCTTTTGCAAAAAGTCACATTTAGTTTTCCACATGTACCGCAAGTGTAGTCAGGGAAGATATTCCCCTTAAGACTGGACACAAGCAAGGTAAAAATCATACCAATAAAAAAAAGAAAATTACAGATTACATTTTGTTATCTAAAAATTTCAATAAAGTTTCAATAAAATAAATAAAACCAGGAAACGAAAAGATATTTCAGATTAAATAGTACCTATCAAATAATACAACCAATACTGGATAACAAAATAAATCAGAGAGAGCAGTTACAGGCTGTGTCCAGGTGGTCTATAGTGCATTCCAACTCATAGCAGATCTACTCAGTTCGGTAAAAAAAAAAACAACTTGCGAGTACCTGACATGTGATCCAGACATTGAACAATCTGTCATTTATAGAGATCAAGGGTATGATGTAAGTTAGCATTTAGCTAGTTTAAAAAATAAGTTTAAAAAATCAAATCCAGCGAATAAAATTAATGATTGCCTTGAAATGAGATCATTTCAGTTAATGTTTTTTGTCAAGTTGCTTTGGCTCACTGACTACATTTGTGATGAGGGAGCAAACGGTATGAACTAAATTGTAATTTTTCTCCAAAACAGGAACCCAATAATAGCTGGTAACTGTTGTTTCCAAAAAATCTTTTGTATCCCACTCATATAATAGAGTCTAGAGTCATTTGGTCAACACAGAAATGCCTGAAGAGATTATATAAAGGGTTTATTTATGGAAAGCCTAAATGGTGACAGTGTTATTCTTTCCTGTCTCACCTCAGCCGTGAGGGGGACCTGCAGAGCGGCTACGTAGCTGCAGGGTGGCCCAGGGTTCCAGATGTCCGGGACGGAGTACGCCGTCTCCACTGTCACCGAGAGTAGATTGGACTCAGACAGCTGGGACTCTGGGAGAAGTGGCTCCGGTACACTGACTGTCACTTCCAGGGATGGCTGTAGAAAGAGCAGGTCAAAACCATGTATGTTCAAATAGAGAGCAGGTCTTATTGGATTAATCTCCAACTGTAACCCAAAGTTTACTGTGCAAAACTTTTCATTCATCCAGTTATACAAGCAGGTATACACAATGCTACAGACATAATATGCATTAAAGAACACCAGTGGTGGCCCAAGCCCTTGCCTTATGTCCTCCATCTTGTGTGGAGATGTTGCTGGGTGAGCCGGATACAGGGTGAAGCACCACAGTGGAAGAGAAGCTGCACTGCCCTGTATGTCAAAAACACCACACAGAGTTCCAGACCCAGTCTAACAAAACATTTTACCCACCCCAACTGCAAATATCTTTCACCTGTCTAACTGTGTAAAGAATGAAATGAGAAAACACTCCTACCATGCAACAGAGGGAGCAAGTCCACAGCAGCCTGGCCCACAGCAGAGGTCTTCTTCTCCTTTGGTAAAACTTTCATCACTGTCACTAGTGAGCCAGACAGACAAAAACACATTTTTGATACATTTAATGGTATTGTAAATACCCGGGGTCTGGCTGTGAAAAATGATTTTAAAAAATGCAATGACAGAACCACAGTTGCTTATTGACTCACATATGACAGGTTTATGCGCCAGGTCATCAAGTGTGTGGCCCACTTCTGAACATTCAAATCCACACATGAAGCTGTGATCCAGACTTTCACTCTCGGACACATCCAGCTTGTCTGAGTCTCCCAGCATAGTCCCATTAAACTCAGCTCGCACAAAACTGACAAAGGGCTCATTTTTTTCACGCCTCTGTAAAATGACAAGATAATTGTTAAAATTTATGAAACAAGTGAAACACCAACTACATTTTGTTGTCTAAAACTGACTAAACACTGTAAAGTAAAATATTGGAAAACTGAATTAATCCTAATAGCAGGCTTTGTGAAGCTTTCTCTGAGATGGCACTTTGAGATGCATATACAATGGATTAATGTTTTATTGCATTTATGTTCTGCCAAGTAACAAACATACATATCAGCCTTCATTAAAAATTGTATAAAATGCTACACAGTTTAGAAACAGCTATAATAAACTGTTTAATGTACCATAACCCCTGAATAAAGTTTATAATGTACTTTAATCACTGAATACAGTGATTGATATAATATAATTCCTGAATAAATGGTCAAATGTACTTTTATTCCTGAAAACAGTGTTTAATGTATTATAACCCCAGAATGAAGTGTGTACTGTACTATAATCACTGAATAAATTGTATAATATACTGTAATCACTAAATATATATATTTTATTGTACTATAATCACCGAATAAAATGTGTAATGTACTTTGTGTTTACTGGACTATTGTTCCAGAATAACGCGTATAATGTATTATAATTAAAAATTATGTTAAAAATTAAGGCATCTTACCAAATGACTGACTCGTGACACGGTTACATATACTGGAAGACTGCCTGGACCTTGGTGAAGGTTCATTCTTGAACTCGGATGGACTCACAGTGTAAATAATTTTATTTTATTTCTTAATGTTTTTAAAACGCTTCCTGCAAACTGCCAGCGGTCTCCATGGTGACGCCTGTTCTCGCGAGGTTCCGTGGAATGAGCAGGCGGGCTTCTGTCGGAGACTTAATCGAGAGAGCGAGACGAGTTATTTATAAAGAAATCAGAAAATAATAACAACTCCGCGTTTACCTTATAACCATACCTTGCAGTGACATACAGATTTCTGGAGAGTTCTGGACGTAAAACTGTAGTTTATGGCGACGGCGTCGTGTTGTACAGATATGCCCTCTCCAACCATGTCTGAATTCGTGGAAGAAGTGAGAAAACTGTGCCGGGCAGAGGAGACCAGACTGGCCGAGAGAAGCAGAACCTGCAGAGAAATCATCACACAGTTCGAGTGAGTTCAGTTCAGACACCCTAAACATACGCTTTACATCACCGAACTCACTCTGAGTTCAGTTCATACACTGTCACTCTTAACACATCTCAAAAACACCCTGAACTCACTCTAAATACATCTCAAAACACCCTCAACTAACTTTAAAAACACACCATAGATACCTTGAACTTGCTCAAAAACATTAACTTTACTTCAGGAAAGTGAAGGACAGCAGAGGGTCAGAGGAACCAGCCAGAGACCAGGACACATTGGCCGGTAAGACATAAAGCTTAAAGTGACTTTCTAAACCAACATACTGGAATGAATGAACGGAATATAGGAGGCAGTAAGCATTTCCGTGATAAGGAATGTAGCTCCTGTAGGTTTCATCCATTATTTACCTTATAATCATTGCTTTTTTCCGATTAATACCTTGCACGTAACATAAAGACCTGTCATGTTCCCAGATGTTCCTCTGAAAGAGCTGCAAGAAATGGAGCTCCTAGAGCAGGCTTTGAAAAAGGCCTTAAAAGTTCGCAGCTGCTCTGCGGTGCCCAGGGACCTCGGTGTGGGTTTGGAAGTAAAAAAGCCTTCAGATGTCAGCTGTACTGGTCACAGTAAGGTAGCCATTAAAGACACATTTAAAGATGCAGATAAAAGAAAACCACATCATTTTCCCTCTTGCTTCAAGGGGCGAGGGAGGGGACACCGTCGAGCTGCAGGCGGTCCTGTCCTTTCTCAGCCTGTCCTGGTCAAGAGAAAACAACCAACTCAGTCCTCCGTTAGAGGGAAAGTGCTGTCAGCTAAACCTGTTCCTGCCCAGATCTCAGCAGCAGATGTCCAGAAGAGGTCCTTTCAGACAGCTGCCCAGTCTAAAGACTCATACAAGGAAAAGATGACAGAACCTCCACCTCCTGAGGAGAAGGAGATGAAAACAAGAAGTTCAGCGTCACCACTAAAAGAACAGTGGTGAGATTAAACTTTTCTGAACACCTTATTTTTAAACAATTGTAGCTCCTTCTTTAAAAGCTCTGATCAGTGTTTGACGCTGTGCTGCAGGACACCCTCTCCTCTGTTGTCAGAGTGGAAAGCACAAAGAGCCAAAAAGAACCGGTGAGTGTGTTTATGTTCTGATATGGACGGGATCATATCTCGATAATAAATGTACCTCAGCAAGTGGGAGGCCCTTACTTTTGCCAACAGTCATTGTTTTGTAAGGCAAAACTTCTTTTAAAAATATTTAATCTGTGCTTTTTTCAAATGGTACTTCATCATCAGTCTCTGGAATAAAGTTCTGACCCAAATCTCCAAGCCTGTACCTGAGCGAGCCCACTTTATTGAGAGAATGTCCAGCACTGTATCCTTTCAGTAATAAAATAATGTTCTTATTTTAACCCACGGTTAAATATGCTGATGTGGCAGATTAGTTGCACTATGAGGAGCAGAGTGGACGCAGCTCCCAGTTAAGTCTTCAGGTCTCCAGCCAGGGGTGTTGCTGGCCTGGGGCTCTACTGTGGCTCAGTCCCCCAACCCCCCCACCCCTCTTTAACACATATCATTTTATAAAGCCTGCTGCAGAAGCTGTAATCTGTGCTTTTTCCTCTACTTTACTTATTATTACTGCCACTGCCAAACTCATACTGTAGTAACTACAGGTAAAGGTAGAAATGTACAGATTTACTAATTAATTCATGAAGATATTTGAACATTCTCAATATTTTTCATGGCAGAAATGGCAGACTTGTATATGCAAATATTAACAAAAGCTTACTGAAATAATTTGCATAGAATACACACACTTTGCTTCTGTTTGTGGTTAAAACTATGCTGCCAGATTTTCACATAGATAACATCACTCTTTTGTTGTTAACCTTCAATCCTTGAATGCTAATTACCATAGCATTTTCTTCCCAAAAGTTTAGAATGTAGGAGGGGAAACTCTGTATGAGTTTGGCCATGATGTCGTTTCAGACGCTGTGTGTTAATCATTAATCAAAAATAGCTTCATTCAGTTAGCATTATGCAGATGTTTATAAACGCTAACTGTATTCTTTTCATTTTTGTTCACTGTTAGACTGTGTTTTGCCTCTTGTGGGTGATATTGTCTTTCTTGATTTCTTTATTGATCTCTATCTTAAAGATGTGGATATTACCTGAAATTATTAGATTTGTTCAAGACATGTATTATTTATATTCTACATATTACCCTCTTAAATGTCCCAGACTTACACTTTCAAAACGTACACTTTTTTTCCCCCAACATTTTGGTTAGTTTGTATTTTAAACGGTGTAGTCTTGGTTCCTTGACCTCTGGTGGTGCCAGTTCCCGGAGGGTTGGGCCTCTCGGCAGGCAGCAGCCGGAGCAGCAGATCTGGACGCCCTGACTCAGCTGGGACTGGACCTGACTCACTGTCACCACGCAGAGCTCCGGAGCTGCCAGCCTTTATCAGCCCGCGTGCCGGGCACCGATCCAGGTACCAGGAACAGATTGGGGGGTAGAAAGGAGGAAGGGAGAGAAGTGGTGGACATGGTGAGAGGGTTGGAGTGTGTAGGAGGAGAGAAAGAGAAACCAAAGAGCCTAATATAGTCTGAAATACAGTTAAAGCTTTCATGCTGCGTATTGGAAGGATGAATTGATCTGGCAGCTCGTAATGCCAGAAATACTGTGTTCTGTCGGCCCATTGTGCGATTATCCTCCCTGTATGTGCGTGCGTGTGTGTGTGTGTGTGTGTGT
>JBBMFX010002612.1:0-13412 GCA_037832545.1 Rhabdalestes septentrionalis | reverse complement strand
AAACTAACAAAAAAGGAACTTAAACACGACTTAATAGAATTACCTTTGGGAAGGGACTGCTGCTCCATCATATTATCGTGCCTGAACAAAACAGAACTTTAGTTTGATCTTGATGAAAAAATACAAACTTGCTGCTTTTTCCTGATTGATCAAGTTTGAAAAGATACAACTTCTAATTCGAAATGGTACAAGAAGTCCCTTATTTCACACGCACCCATTGTGACATTGATGCCTTGGTTGCCACAGTGATATTTAGAATTATTTTTTGACATTGCCCATGTATGTTTTACATGTAATAATGTATGTTATATTATTATTTTATTATAAACTGAAAATATTAGACATGGTTCTTATGCTTTTATGGGCTCTGCTATTACTATTGGTCCCTGCCAACCAAGCACAATAATGTCGTATATTATATATAATTATACACATAATTAATATTTGATTAAGAAACATGTATTAAGAAAGACGTTTTTAAAATGATATGTATATGTCTTTGCAAAAAAAACAAAAAAAAAAACAAAGAAGAACGAATATAAAATGCTGAGTTCTTACTAAAGTGTACTTGAGTATAAGATAAATCAATCCACTTAAATTTTGCTTATTAAATTCTCTCCCCTCAGTAAACATCACACAGTGTTGTAAAAGTCCAAATTTACAGTCTAAGAAACTACCCAGAGGCAAGAAGTGTGATGTAAAATAGGACTGACCTGACCTTTGTGTGCAAAGCAATAAATAGTACTTTTCTGATGTCCGAACTTCCTACCACCATGTGTGTATTAATGAGGATTTGAACAGATGTGTGTAACTAGTCTGTATCACTGATCTAAGTTCAGTAGATTGTGATTGCGTGTTTATTTGTATTTATCCATCAGATGTTTTATAATTCCTAAAAAAAAATTGACCAAAGAATATCTTCAAAATATTTCATTCAAATTCAAATAAACGATGCTGTGAATTGTTTCTAACTAAAGCATCACTTTTAAGGTGTTTGTAAATTGTGATCTTTGCTTCTCTTTGTAGTTTCTATGTTTGACCAGTAGATGCCAGACTGTGTCTCAGTCCTAAAATAGGACTGATGCACAAAAAGACGCTCCTCTCTTTGCCTGTACAGTCACTGGGGCTGCTTCACCACCTCACATGTAAATGACTGAGATACATCATAGTCTCATAGCATGAAGATCAAATGGGAATGTGTAAAGAAAAGAGATCAACTTTGTGAATTTGGACTTATGTTGCATTCTTTATGTCTTTTTTTATTCAGTCTGATATTTATACTACTGTGATGAAACTCTGTGTATGTGTATGTGTTTGTGAGTATGTGTTTGTGTGTGTGTGTGTGTGTGTGTGTGTGTGTGTGTGTGTGTGTGTTTGTGTGAGTATGTGTGTGTGTGTGTGTGTGTCTGTCATAGTGAATTTGGCTAAAAAGAAATACTGAAAGAAATGCCAAAATGAAAATTCCCCTGCGACAATAGTCCTTAAATGATGGGCAAAAACTCCTTAGATGATATATCTATATATTACGACTGTATTTATGTGGCACTATCATGTCAGTTTGTAGATCAGTTATAAAGATGGTCGACTAAACATTCATACCCTGAAGAGTGTGCAGATCGTTTATCTTTGGACACATGTTGCTGCAAAGTTACTGATGCAGTAAAAGACCAACTATTTATCTTGATATCAGATGTTGGTTTTGCTGACCTGACTGCAAGCATTTTCTCACCTGTTCCTCAGACACGCATCAGGAGTGGCTATTCTTCTCTGGAGAAGATCAACTCTGACTCTGAGGACACGCAGACTGGTTGTAACCAACACCAACACTGGTTGTGAAGGTGTGAATCCTCTGTGTGTTCAAACTTCCTCTAAAACCCTGAAAATTAAACTCAGAACCCAATCTGTTACCCAGAAACAGTCCTCTGCAACCTGTTGGAGATGGTTCTGAACGTGTATGCACATTGTGAAGATAAGGAAGACATTTGCAAAGGCCAGGAAAAGAAGAAATGCACAGAACACAAAGCCCTGGAAGAGAGGAAGTCCATTATTTGCCTGGAAGCATTGCAGGTAAGTGTTAGGAAAGGCACCATTCATGCATTTCAGCATCCACATCAACTTTGATTCAAAGTTTTAAGTCCATTTAAACGCGCAAACATGCATGAATTTCATGTGTTGAACAGTTTCATCTTTTTTTCGTGACAATTTTAAACAAAACTGAATTCCATCAGGAATTTTGGAAGACGGACCGCTGCTGAATCTCCATAACATTGGTGCGGTGTCACCTGATGCTTATGGCCAGGGGAGGGGACATCCCAGGCTAAGCGCCAGTGATTCACTTCTACACGGTTTGAAGCTCAAAAGGACATGGTAGCATATAAGACCACCCCACCCCCAACAGAATATGGCTTCAATATCTCTGAGCATACTGAGAGAACTTCCAGAGCACCAAGAGCACCTTGGTGTTCACATCACGGAGAACCCCTCATGGACCCACAGCACCAGCTCCATTCCCAGCAATGTCTTTTCTTCCTGCAGTATTTTTATACTGTTTTCTGCTTGCAGTTCACTTGTACAGATCTCAACGGTTATTAATGTCCAGCTTGTCCCACACTCTAAGTAGACACTTAATCTGTGGTCTTACTTGTTTCGGTTCTGGTCTACACTGATTTGTATCAGCTCGTGCTTAATCACAGGTCCAACAATGAGGTCCTTTCTTTGGTCATCTTTGATCTGCCCAGTAGACCAGGACACACTGTATTCATCCTGATTCTCCACTGCTTGTGTAGCTTTGTCCACCACATCAATATTTTTCCTTGCCAGGGTTGTAGATGATTGTGAAATGAAAATCTGAAGTGAAATTTCTCTGTGATTGACCCATTTGAGTGCTAAGATCATTACACAGCTCAGCTATGGTGCAAACTTGTGAATCCATGTCCGAAAGTGACTGAAACTTCTGTTAGGGTAGCGCCTGATGATGCAGTTTCTCTCTACTGGCTACTTGTACTTGACTCTCACATGACACACTTGATTGTTTGTTTACATCTGAACCTGCATGATGCTTGCATGTTGCTTCTTGTGTGTAGAAGACTGGACTGTTTAGCACTCTTTCGAGCGTTATAGAGTGATTAAACACTGATCAACTTTTCAGTGTCTCACTTTCTTTCTTTTACTTAAAGCCTGAACAAAATGGTTGCTCCATATTGCAGAGGGGAATTTCTCTCAGAATTGATTTGTCACCTTCATACGTCCAGGGCTGAATGCTGACTGGCACTCCTGCAGTGAGTTTCTTTCATTGGGGCACAGAATCGCTGCACGTCTTTCCGAGTGCCAGTTCACTTACCTGAAATGTGATGGAGCGGCATGTTTTTATCCTGTTTTCCTTTTCATTCACACATGCAATTTTAGGTTTTTCCAGTAAAAGCTCATTTGAAGTGTTCAGTTGTAGGAGATAAGGCTGCAAGTCACTTTTAATGTGACAAATAAAATAGGTATTTGTATTTGTATCTGAGGCTGGAATCTGATTACATTGCCTTTATTAAGATGTTTTGAGGTGTTTCTTTTATCCCTGGAAGCTCAGAATTGAGTTGTTTATGCAGTGCTGTGGCACATCTCTCCTGTGAAAAACACCCGAGAGCCCAGCAGAGGGCAGGCAGTGAGAGAGTTTCTTTCCTTTCGAGGTAACTCCATAAGCGTGGGCCTGGTTTAAAAGTGTGTTTTACGACATCAATGATGCCTGAATCTAGGTAGTAATTTCTCAGAACACTTTCAATTTGTCTAGCCCAACTAGAACAGAGTTATTCTGTTTCTTTTTGTCCTGCCTCTCCTATCTGACCTGATATCCTAAATTATTTGCCCCACATAGAGCCACTAGAGGTACTGGGCTTGTGCATTTTACTGAGGTGGTGGATGTTGCAATGGCATTCATGCTTTTTTTTAAGCTTAAATTACACATTGCATTATCTATCTCTTGTAATGTATACCTCTACCTCTTTCTGGAGGTTTTCCCCTTTCATTGGGTTCCCATTTGGATTTAATCAATTTTGTCCTGATCATTATTAATAATTATTAATTAACTGTGAGATTTACCAGTCACAAATTATTTCTTTAGTCATGAAATTTGAAGTACATTGCATACTTCAGTCAGTTGTTCCACAGTCAACAGCTCCTTTACAGCTCATATACTTTCCAGCAGCTTCTCAAATCTAGAACCCATTTTTAGAGAACTGACTTTATTTGTTTTTTGCATCACACAAAGGTCATTTTTTGCCCACTTCAGGATAAGGGTTGCCAGTGTCTGCCTGTGGCTTAGGTCTGTTTTTATACTCTAGATTATGATTTTAAGTGTGTTACATATCTAGGATGTGTTTGGACACATCACTATCTTAGGAACAGAGTAGTGGCGAAAGAGACAGTGACTCCAATATTGGTCGACTAGCATGCATGGGCATCTGAAAAGGAGGCACGTTGTTGCTGATATAATTTCTGACGACGAAATAGGAAGGTCTTCTGGGCAAGTTAATTGGCTAGTTAGCTGCTAACATGAGCATTAACAGTGAGCATCTTATAGTGATAGCTGTAAACGGTTACATTAACGATTTCATTCTCCTGAGCACACAAATGTTATATCACAACAACAAATATATAATAAATTAACTGAACATTTTAACAGTATGTGCATGTCTGTCTGCATGTGGATGGCTTCTTCAAATTGTGGACCAAACACAAATGTGATCAGAGCTGGAAGAATCTTAATTGTGACATGGTGATTCTAAAATGCCTGCTTCCTCGTACATGGACGCTCTTGGCAATTTCATCACTTCCATAGCTAAGTGGAGACCAGCTAGATCATGGCATAAATCTTGGTGTTGTGTAACCAAATCAAAGATCTCATCTGGCATAAAATGTTTGAAGTACTTATATGGCCTCAAAGTATATGCCACAGTGATCGGTAGATTCTCAAAAAAAGCGAGGACTATGGTAGTGAATGGCCTCTGGTAGTCATCCATTGCAATCAATCAAAATTTACAAAAATCCTGTGTTTTAAAACTACTAAATATATTCACTTGAAATACAATAATTTCATTTAGTAGAAATTGCATTAAATGCAAATTGATTCATGAACCTAAATTTGTAATTATGAGGTTAAAAATTTGTTTAATCCGCCTCTTATTGAGCTGGTGAATCATGCTTGTCTTGTCTGATGCCTGAAGCTCCCTCTGATCAAGCCAAAAGTCTTCATTTCATTGTGGTTGGATAATTAGCTGTAATTACACCTAGAAACCACACATTTGTATTGGTTTAAACTAAAAAAACATGGCATGTACAATCCAGTGGATGCAGGGCCTGAAGTGGTTAAGCTTGCACACAGATATACCTGATACAACTAATTGTTTTGCTCTTGCTCTACGCACATAAATTCATTTCAGATGGCACATTGTTGTGCATTTATTTTCCAGAGGACTTAACAGGAATTCACATATTGCTGGCAGGAGTGTGCATAATCAAAGGTAACATGTGTGACGTCGGGTGACCTCTAGGGGTCACTCTTAGTCCCTCTAAAGTTGAGTTTAGACCCCTGATCACACCAGAGCCTGATTAGAATTTAGGAGATGCAGCTTCTGGAATGATAAGGGGCAATTTGGGAATGTGTTGGGATTGACTGTAGGGTTGGGGGTTGGGATATTTAGAGGGGTTAGGACACTGTGTGGACTCTTCAGACCCTTCCGATTCTGTGTCTGCTTGATTGGACATGCCATTGGACATCAGTCTTTTAATTTAAACTTTAATTTAAACCCTTGTACGTTATTTGACATTTTTTATCTGTCCATTATGTTATACATAATTTTCAAGTCAGTCTTAATATAAAACTCAAGTGTCCATATATATATATATATACACTGAAATATATTTTGAAGAGCTATTTTGTAAGACTCAGATCCTTTTTAGGATTCAGCTCCCTCTGAGTCACTGACTAAACTGATTTGGATCTGTGAGTCACTTGAGTCAGTATTACCAAATCGACAGCTGTGGGTCAGCTGAAGTGTTTGAACCATCTTTTAAGAGAAAGTAAAATGCCTTGTGATGTGAATGAATCACTTTTAAATAAAACAAGACCAAGACAAGGCTACCTTGGTGACAAAGATTTATTTATACAGACGAAAAAAAGAATAAAACAAAACTTAAGCACACATAGGCATAACAGCAATTCGAACACTAGGAAAAACAACTAATGGGGAAAAAGGGCAAAATGTGCAAAATGCTGAGCATTTAAGAATTAAATATATAACCATTTGGAGTAAACAAGCAAAGTGTGCAAATGCAATCAAGATTATGCAATGCCTTCATAAGAATTGGAAATACAAACTATATACAAATTCCTATGTAATTGCTTTATAGATTAGAATTAAAAAATATCAGCTCTTGTATTTTGAATTTTGCTTCTCCGGTCTGAGGTGATTGGTCCAGTTTTGGAGAAAATCCACTCTGATGCCACTGAGGTGGCCACAATGCAGAGCCTTGTCTTCAGGACTGTGCACATGTTCTTGTAGATCCTCCAACACTCCAGTGGGTCAGCTGTACAAGGGATGAGCTGTTCTGACGCGAACACCTTCACTTCTAGCGTGGCCTCTGTAAGAGGGTTTTGCACACCTGGACCTCAGCATGTCACCCTTTTCTCAAGTCAGCCCAAGCTAGAGGAACAGTCTCAGTTTGAGAGCTTTCAGCTCCAGCACTCTCCCTCTTCTCTGTGGTTGTTGTTGGTACTGATGAGGATGACGCCACTATGCTTCTGCGCACGGACTCTGATATTTTTTTCACCTTTTGGATAATTGCTTGAATTTCGGGAAGCTGCCTTGCATTTCTCACGATCAGGTTGATCTGGTGAGCAAAACAACAAACGTTATTCCATTTCAGCACATCCCTAATAGCCTTGACAATTTTGCTTGCATTGTCTGTAACACAACTTCAATACCCCACTCCAGGACAACACGTCTCAGTTTAAAAGCAAGGTTTTCTGCTGTGTGTTGTTCAGTCGTCACAAGGCAGATCAATTGGATTTCAGTTTGAAATCAAGAATATAATGGCAGATGACTGACATGAAACTGGTTGTGGTGCGAGAAGTCCAGCAGTCTGTGGTGAGGCAAACAGCAGGGACAGTTTCGGTCACCTGTTTGAGGTCTAATTTGACCCTCTGATATAAGTCGGGCAGCAATCGTTTTGAAATTGTTGCCCTACTGGGAAGTACATATGAAGGCTGTAGTGCTTGTCTAAAGCCTTATCTTCAACCAAAGAAAATGGCTGGAATTCGATTGCTATCTTTTTCACAAGCGCTTCGTCAGCTTTATTCTACTGTAGTGGTTGAATGGATCGTCTCATAAACGCTCCCATGGACGTTTGTGTAGGCTGCCCTCAAGTAACCTGTGGTGCTGGTGTTGTAGATGGGCCTACAGAGTAGTTGATGCCACCGAGCCAGATGTCGATGTTGCTGCTGCAGCTGTTGTTACTGCTGTTGTTGTACCTTCCCCTTCCAAAAGTGCAGTGGGGTGTTTAGTTTTTAAATGCCTTCGTATGTTGGATGTCCTGGAGCCAGGGAAAATTTTCCAGGTTGCAGAGATTCATGGAATGAACAAGCAGAGTCGTTTTTTTTTGCTCAAAAATAATCAACATCAGATTCATTTTAACATCTGCAGAATGGAGATCAGGAAATAGAACACAGAGACAGCAGTCAAGCTGACCCCCCCCCCCCGGTCTGATCTGTCTGTCTCATACAAAACACAAGATCTTATACCCCCTGTCCTGCGTAATCTTAGAAGACGTACCATCAGAGGTGTCCGAAGCCCATTGGAAGATACATGGAAACCTGTTAGGACGTCTCACTTCTCGTACGACCCAGTTACCATAGTAACCCAAAGGATCACCAAGAGACGCCCTTCAGAGAATACGCAAGACACAGAAGAGTCTCAGATAAACTTTAGGACATTTTGACTCCAAGACCTTATCATATAACTAACAACAGGTCAACACAACCCTTCAGAAAAGAAAACTCTATAGCTGAGAAAACTAAGGATGAATCAATGAATAAAACAGTGAATCAATGGATACAGAGTAAAACTGAATCATTCAAAAGAAAGAAATGTATCATATAAAGAATAAATGAGAATAAATGCTGATTTTTCATTGGGTCTTATAATTAGCCTATAATTTATATTATTCCAGACAGTGTTCCAGATCAGCACCAAGATTTAATCAGCTTTTCACTCCCCATGTTGTCTTAACACTTCATCCAAATCCATACAGTACTTCTCAAATTATTTTGCACACAGACAGACAAAAACAACTCTTCTGTGGATATAGCCCAAATAAAACGTATGCATCTCTTATTGGGCTGTTATTTTTAATAGATTTTTTCTCACCAGCCATTGTGGTTGTGAGGTATGCATTTTGAATGTGAAATAAAGGCAGTGTGGTCAAAAGAAGGATTGGGCAACATTCTTTTGGCTAATGAAGTCTAATTAGTGACGAGCGTATGAACAAGTCTGATATTTATATTCAGCTATATTTGAGTCCCCCTTCTGCTCATATGAGCGACTCAGCTGTATTTGACCAGTTGATTCACGTATTACTGTCGTTCAGGGGACACTATTTGGCCACTCGTGTGAGTGATAAACCTGCATGTTCGAGCGATTCAGGTTCGGCTACATGTTTTTGGCTGTGGAGGTAGTTAACCAGCGCATTCACTGTCTCAGACTATGTGATTCTGATTCAGTTAAAGTTAACCAATAGATTCACTCATGACTCACCAAGGACCGGACCTGCTCTCTGAGCGAATCCGATTTGCCTGCAGCTATTTTATGCCTCTGACTGACACAAGAGTCAACTAGGAGGATTCAACTTTGCAGGAAGTTTGTAGGATCGTAGGTTTGTAGAATATACCTCATTTTAAAAACTGGTGGTGCAAAGAAACTGTAAGTAATACAACCTTTATGGTAGTAATGAATGATTTAATGATTAGAAGATGTATTTATGTGATGGAGTTTACAATTTATACATGGAGTAGTTAGGACTCAAAGGATTAGTTTCAATGGAGATCCGAGTTCAGTGACTCATGAGTCATTTAATGGATCTGGGTGATTCAACCGAATGAGTCATGAATCACACAGTTCTACTATTTTGGCTACTAGAATTGTTCTGTCTGATACTGAAAGGTGAATGCAATGCAGTGTAATGTGACGTGACATGAACAGCCCTTGTTGAGAGTAAAATACATAAAAGTTTAATTTTGAAATTGATATGTGTGATATAGCATGTCAGTACAGTTTTATGTCAAAGAATTACATGAATATTTGTTCTTTTTTCCCACTAGAATAGAGAGGCCCTGGAGAGATGTTTACGTAGGAGTGCTCGATCTCTTCTACACTATTTTTAACAACCTTGAAGAAGAAGGCCTTCTGAATCCTGACAGTGAAGTTCATCTGGACGCTCTACACTGGTGCTTTCTGCCACACATTCAGAAACACCTTGACTTCTCCAGCCATGGCTGGAACTGCCACTGACTGCGCACTGAGGGAAACCAGTCCCTACTCCATCTGTGGAGTCAATATGAGCATAAGGCACAGCAGGACCCAATACAGGTTTTAATTATTGTTATATACGCACATTCTGCCATCATGTTTTTTTTTTTAAGAGGCGTGCCCATATTTAAGGTCCATTTTTGTGTGTACGCAACAGTTATAAATGAGACCCCAGATCTGTGTCTCTTTTAAACCCTGTTGTAAGTGTTTAACCTGTCTGGAAGTTCTTCCAAAGACCTGCTAAATATTTACATATAAAAAGCCAACCGGTCCCCTCATCTTTTGCACTTAGTTTAGAGAACTATTAATTGTTACACTTAACTTATCACAACCTATGGTGAATATCCAGTCCTTCATTGCGACTGTAACCAAATACTCACAGCATGGAAGAGTAATTTGTCTAATAGTCATCTCCTTTTCTCAGATGTGAGTGGTGGTATGTCCCAGGACAAGGCCTGCTGTTCAGACGACAGGCCCGCTGTTCCTTCAAGCTGATATAAAAAAACAAAAACAAATACTGTTCCAAATACTGTCCGTACTATCCAAAACCAAGACAAAAGATGTTATAAAAGCTAAGAAGTTGTGTTTATGGGATTAGAACAAAAAATAGTTAACTGGTCTAAAGCAAAACAAAAAATATAAAATTTCCCAAAATGGAATTCCCCAAGCACAAGCTAAGCCCACTCATACTTGGTTAAAACCATTCCTATTCATGACTGTCAATCTTCTCTGTTACAGTATGTGTTTAGGATGATTTGTACTACATTCAAACATGGATTTATACATTTTTATACTGAAAAATGAATCATACCAATTTGACAGACTCACGGATATCTAGGTCAGCACAATCCTTAATATTTATAGTGGCTTCTGAGGATCCATCAAACAGCACATGCAGGATTGCTGGGCTCAATCAACCTAAACATGGTCCACAATGTAATAATGAGTGACTCTACACGAAACATCTCCTGGATGTCCTGGGACGCATCTTCAGTGATGTATGCTGGGGTCACTGGGTGTTTCGGGTCTCATAACATTAGACTCTCTCGCCCAAGTGACCCAGAGGTCACTTGCAGCCCTCTTAATCCACAACCACCTTGTGGCTTTCTCTGCAGCTTCACTCGTGGCCTGGATGATCCTCCCCTTGGCTGCCCCTGTAATGCCTAATTGGCAGAAGACTTAACAGAGTGAGTGTCCTCCAACCCCTGAACTTCTCCACAAGTTTCTGGTACTTAGCGCATTTCCTCTCATTGGCTTCCTCAATTTGCTATTCCCAGGGGTGATGAGCATGTCTAGCCGGAGGGATGTTCTTTCTTATACCTGCGAATTTTTATATGTTTCTCGAGGCTTGTAAGTCACAGAAGTGTGTGCGTTTTTTTTGTTTTCTCCAGGAATTTCATTACACAGGCAGAGCATTTGATGGGGTGGGCACGAATTGTGACTGGGGGAACCAAAGACATTTGTGTAGCAAGTATAAAATGTCAGCTAGCAAAGACATAGATTGGCAAAGTTAGAAAGAGGACGAGGAAGTGCGCATGCGCGTTGGAGTGTTTTGGGTTCGGGACTCGAACCCAGGACGCCAGTGTGATGAGTGAAACGTTAAGTAGTAACAATAGAAAAAGCGAATCAGAGAACTGTGTCCACTCGTGGACACGCCCTATCCTTCTCGCACAACCCAGCCTACATCGAAACGCACCAATCTCTGATTTGCCGCAGCTGGTGACTGCATCGCGCCACCTGAACCCAGTTGTTAATGGCTGGACGAAATCATTTATACCTGCGAATATCGAACACAAAATCTGTCATGTCGTCACAAACACCCTCGTCCTTTCTTCTAAGAGGTCTAGGTGCAGTGGATTTGGTTTTGATTTTCATGTTCTGATGTGTCTGAAAAATGATCATTCTCGTAATGCTGCTGTTTCATCCGTGGGCACCACTAAATCTGCTGTCGCTTAAATACGTTTTGCAAAAAATCAGGGAAAAATAGCAGCTCTTTTCAGCTCTCCTAGTATGACCAGGTGAACTGGCTGACTGGAAGTGTAAAGAATACCCCCAGGTGGATGCAGTACGACAGGGTCACAAACCATTTTCTGAAAAAGGCACAGAGGCTAGAAATTGTGTACAAAACATGAAACTAATCTGATGATGTACGCATAAAATGAGTCTGTATATCATTCACATCCAATCTGCCGCCTACCATAACAAAGACATGCATACTAAATGTCAAATACTGTAGTAATTTTATTCACACCATCATCTGGCCAGCAAAAGACAGGAAATGGCTTCATTCTCCCTAGAAGCTAACCGAAACAGCACCATAAACAGCTGGAAAAACAGATATTACGCTTCTTACTCATGAGAGTGTCAGTACTGTCTACATAGGTGTAATGTCGTATTTCCCATTCCAACACTGCGGGAGACAGCGGTTCAGCGTACACTCTCCAGTACGCATAGGGGTTCACCATTACATTTTCTTTAAGGGTACTATATATTAGGCTGATTTTCAAATGAAAAGCAAGTGTTTTGGAGCATATTTGGGGGCATGATGAGGGTTTAGACTATAGATATAGGCATTTCAGGCATTGTTTTTACAACATGACATATTAGCCATTTTGCACAATTCAGCCCGCTGACAGAAGCAATTTAAAATGCGTGTGTTTTTTTGTTTTCTCCAAGGATTTCATTACACAGGCAGAGATTTTGATGGGGTGGGCACGAATTGTGACTGGGGGAAGCAAAGACATTTGTGTAGCCAGTATAAAAATGTCAGCTAGGAAAGACATAAATTGCCAAAGTTCGAAGGAGGACGAGGAAGTGGGCATGCGCGTTAGAGTGTGTAGGGAACGGGGCTCGAACCCGGGACGCCGGTGATGAGTGCACGTTAAGCTGTAACAAGAGAAAAAGCCCAGGCTGCGCGCTAGCAGCCTTAACTCAGCGAATCAGAGATCTGTGTCCACTCTAGGACACGCCCTATCCTTCTCACAGAACCCAGCCTACATCAAAATGCACCAATCTCTGATTTGCCGCAGCTGGTGACTGCATTGCGCCACCTGAACCCAGTTGTTAATTGCTGTACGAAATCATTTAAATCTGCGAATATCGAACACAAAATATGCAAATGAAGCGGGCCAACAGTCGTTTCCATTGGTTGTCTCTCATGATGTCACAAACACCCTCGTCTTTCTTCTAACAGGTCTAGCTGCAATGGCTTTCTTTTTGATTTTCATGTTCTGATGTGGCTGAAAAATGACCATTCTCATAATGCTGCTGTTTCATCCATGGGCACCACTAAATCTGCTGTCGCTAAAATACGTTTTGCAAAAAATCAGGGAAAAATAGCAGCTCTTTTCAGCTCTCCTAGTATGACCAGGTGAACTGGCTGACCGGGGCGGAGCTTGGGGTGGCTTTGGGGACTGAAGCCCAAATCTCACTTCAAAAGCCCCAAATCTCTTTAAGCTGTTAAAAAATATGACAACCCTGACAATATATAAAATACATTAAAACGTATTAATGGGCACAAACCCCTGTTTCCCTCATTCTTAAAATGCTGTAATTTAAACGGGCTGAAACTACAAAAACAGAATTCCAACTGATACATTGTTCACTCAGTATTCTAAACACTAACTGTGCTGCCCTCACGACACGTAACTCTATGTGGCTAGACACCCAGCGAACAAAACAAAAGAGATCTCCACACAAGGCTTGCTTTTCTTGTTTTTAATGAAGATGTTTCTTTTTTTTTGTTAAAAGACGAAAGTTTTCCAGGGTACACAAGAGCTGTTCACTCTCTCCCCAAACTAGCTCAACCTCACCGGAGAAATGCCCAAGATAATCATAGCAAGA
>JBBMFX010002575.1:0-13415 GCA_037832545.1 Rhabdalestes septentrionalis | reverse complement strand
ATTTCCAGATATCTTTTTTGACTGATACTGCTCACCGAGACCATCTCCACACACTTCTCCACACACGTGCAGAGTTCATAGCTGCCGCTACTTCACTTGGTGAATGGGGTTTAAATGCAGAGGAGGAATTTGGTGCTGTTCACACTGTGTACAGTGGTGTGTTCATGTGTGACCGATTGATCACTTCCACTTTTAGATATTCCGCTTCCCCGCCCCCTCCCCCGCCCCCCATCACATGCTCAAGTTCAGGAGGAGAGTCTGACCTTGTTTGCGCTGCATTATGAATTTTACCCGAATACAAATACAAAACGAATACGAATAATTTTCCAATTTAACAAATATAAACACAGATACAAATGGCGGCCACTCTGCACACCCCTAATATATATATATATGAACCCGAATACAGTATTAGGAGAGGCACAAATAACAGTTTTTTTTAATGAACTTTTACTAACAAACCTTTTAAAAAATTGTATTTGTGTGCTGAATTATGAATTTTACTCAGATAAAAATATGAATACAAATACTTTTCCCCTTTCAACAAATACTTCTACACACCCCTATACACCCTTTTATATATATATGAATGTACTGAAGCTACTATTGTTGGCTCATGTAAATCTACTGATTCATCAAAATGCCCAGCACTCACCCACAGTAAATGTTTTCATTATTTATTTATTTGTGACTGATTTTGTACATTGCTTGCATTGTTAACAGCTGGCTAACAACTGGCTATCAAATACTAAAATTCAATAGTCACCAAAAAGCCCAAGTCCTTTCTGTAACATTGCTTTTCCAAAACATCCCTCATTCAGCTCAAGCTGCATCCAGTTGCGATGTTTATTTCATTTTTACAGCTCATGGTAAATCCTACTGTGTGGGAAAGTCTGGATGTCATTTGAACCGATTAAGAGGAGGTTTAAGGAAGCATTTTTATGGAAATCATTTGGGCGGCAATCAAATTCTTGTGTTTGTTCTGTCTAAAACAAAAAACTAATATATATATACATACACACAATTAATATTTTATTAAGCCCCAATGGGAAATTAAGTCTGTGCATTTAACACTTCCAAACAAACACACACACACACACACACACACACACACACAGAGAACAGTGTGCAGTGAACAAATAGCACTTGCACTAGAGGGCAGTGAGCACACACACACTCAGAGCATTGAGAGCCACACTGGCAGTGCCTTGGAAGCAGTTGGGCGTTCGGTGCTGTGGGGCACTTCACCCACAGTCTTAAGAATGAAAATGCTGTTCATTAACTCCCAATTCACCCAACAACCGTCTGGTCAGAAACCTGCTTCTGTAATCTTTCATCAGCTACCCACTGCTTGTTTAAATGCAAGGAAAGATTTTTTTTACACTTTACACACCATATGCTGCATTCACAAGACACAAATATAATTGGGCACTTTACTCTTTCTGCATGAGAGGAGATTCACACTGTTTGACCCTCCAATGTGCCACTATATATCCATGTAATTTCTCTGTAAATTGTTAAGTGTCGTACACAAGCAGGATGCCCACTTCCTCTGCCCAAGCAGCTGGAGTCACTTGCTACCGCTCCTAAGTAACGCTCTCAAATTAGCCTGCGTTAGCATACCCGGCTGTTAGAAAACCTACACCGATTAATTCATCATTCTGAGCTCTGTGTATTTATCTAAAACGGCTCGTTTCTGGTGAAAGTAAATGGTTTGGTCAGCGCCTTGCGGGCCCGTGGGCCGCCGCTGTATTTGGTAAAGTGGTCCAGCGAGATGTCAGGAATAGAAATATTGCTGATTTCAATGATTGATGGTCCGAAAAAATTTTCATCAAGTCTCGCTCTGCTGCCGTGCCCAAAAAGGCCACCTGGAATGCGTATAACGTTTCTTCATATTACCATCCCGCTAACTCAACTTGAGCTTTCCCCCTGTTTTCCTCCCATCGTAGGAACAGCCTGGTGCTGACTGTTTTTCTTACAAGCCTGTTCATCAGGGAGAAAGACCTGAAGCTACCTGACACCACGCTCATTGGCCCTATCATGGATCCCAAAAAGATGAAAATGATGTTCAAGCGACATAACTAATGTCACTTCACATCCATTTATAGGCAAATGTACTCACCTGCTATGTTTGGCCTTGTGATCAGGCTGTTCTCGGTGTGGATGTGTTTATGTATGTGTTTCATCAGATTATACCAATTTCATACAGACGCTGCAATCAGTGTTTCATTCAGGTGTGTTTATTCGCATCCAAACGCTCTCGCCTTTGACATTTCGACGTTTCAAAAGAGCCCAGGCAGAGCTGTTAAAGGGGCTCGTATCATGGAAATACTTAAAATTAAATGTAAAATATATCCATATATGTAAATTAACTCCCTAGTACTCCCCAAAGTTTAGAAACTCAAAAACAGCCCTTTCATACCAACCTTTGCATTTGCATTTATCTGCCTATTCTGCCTACAGCAGTTTAGCCCCGCCCGCATTGAAGTGATAAGGAGCATTTCAGCACAGGTAGCCAATCAGAACGGATGTCCTCTTAAAGGCACAGTAGCAAGAACAGCTTGTTTTCACTCTAAAGTATAAAGAGGTTGGAGAGAAGGGATATAAAAGTGAATAATGACTGTGTTTCGCATAAAACCGCACAGTCATTCTGTTTTTCCTGGGAATGGACAGGAAAAGGGAAAATGTGGTGCATGGATCCTTTAACCTCTTGTGACTGATCCTTTAAGCGACTGTATCACCTGACTGCGGTCGGCCAGCTACCGGCCCGACGCGTCTGAAGGCAAGAAGAAAAGGCAAATAAGCAGCCAGAGTAATGTTCTCAGATAGAGTTTCACTCGCCTCCTCGCATTTGATTAAAAACTAATCCTTTTCCAACCAAACAGCGCTGTCATTGATTGAATCACGTCGGCGTGAATTTTCCGCTACTTAGCATTCTTCACTTTGATCGTGCGTTTTTTGAATTTCAGGACTTATTGACGTAAGACGTAGGTTTTTCGTTCAGAGACAGAATGGAAAACGTCTGTCTTTCTTCTGGTCACAGCTTGGAAGCGGCTTCAGCTGGGCCCTAACAGGCGGATTAAACCATAGTCCACAGATTTAGCAGATTTAGCACTAAAATTGGAGGCCTGACCTTGAATATCCTGATCCCTTTCAAGAGGGCAAGTTGTAGTTTTTCTGCTAAAGCCATTTGGATGCGCTCATGGACTTTTTGTTGTAATTGTTCTCTCCCTCAGTCCAGACCCCAATTAGCCAGGAGAGGATGCTGATTGGTTGCCGATTTGGCGTGAATGGACCAACATGTAGGATTGCAAGATGACGAGTAGGAGCCATTAGAAAAGAATTGTAAAATTTAAACAGATTTTCACTGTCCATGCAACAGAAACACTACATTTGACCCATGGAGTCAGTAGGAACCAATTTAAATGTTTTAATTTAAGGCGTTTTTGCACCCACAGTCTAATGACACGTTCTGTGATGATTATCCTTTTTTATTATTTATAATATTTTTATTATAAGGGAAAATAATACTGCAAATCTTACTCATCACTGTGGAGGATGTGTGTGGAGGATGCACATATTTACAACCAAATTCAGTGACCACACCTACAGCGACTTCACATGAAATCACTTCAGCATAGGAGCTCCCAAATGCCCGAACAGAGCCGGGTGATTTACTGCTGCTTGTTCACTCGCTGCCATATATTTCCAGCACAATTGCTGTCACACGACGGGGCAGAGAGGGAAGTGTAGTCGTCATTATGTCCGAATGTGGGCCAGCGGCAGACCTGAGTGATTTGTGATGTTAAATAGGATTTTACATGTTCCTGAGTATGTTTTGTTCCAGGAACAGTGGCTGTTCTACATACCTCCATCGTGTAACTCACTCATTTGTTATATTTCAGATGCATAACATGGAACTACTATAAATACATCAATAAAATATTAAACATTTAAAATCTAATATACATCTATTTTAAAATCTCTATATATGAATGTGTCATTTATTATATTATAAATATATTATAACATTTCAGCCTGTGTTATATATTTTATTATAAAACAAACTACTATGACAGATGGTTCCAGCGTGCTGTACAGTAATATGGTACATTCAGCATTCCCCAGTGAGAAGTTTGTACTGGTTGTGACCATTATAAGCTGCATTTAGATTTCTTACTGGCTGGAAACTTTCTGATTTCTTTTCTCGTGAGAACATTGCCCACACGATGCCAGCCACTGCTTAGTATCTGTTAGCGGGAGCAAATGGGCATTGTTGGGGTGGAAAAGTGGAAAAGCTATTTTAATTCAGTTCATATGCAAGGTAGTGAAAGGTAGAAGTTTAAAAAAGGTAAATGAAAAGGTAAAGAAAAAAAGGTGAAGAAAAAAATCATAAAATAAGTAAATAAATAGATAAATAAATCAATAAAATATATCTGGGGTTTTCTTTGCCCTAAATACACAAGTCTGAGGGAGATACTGTCTTTGGGCTGTATAGGAAATGAATAAAATAAATAAAAAGAATAAACTGTGCCAGAAAATTTGGATAGCCACCCTCTGGAGAATTTTGCAGCAGTTATCCTCCTATATTAGTCTCATATTGTTTTACTTCTTGACTCTTGGTTCCTGTTTCACTCAAACTCAGATTTTCCATCTGGAATGGCCCAGTGGAGATTAAGGGTTGCAAACCCAACTAATCGCCAAAATTCCCAATGAAGCAACACATGTACTGTCATGTAATAAAGTGGAAGGCTCCACAGAGCTCACTGGAAACTTCAGATCACATTGAAATACCGAGAAATGGGACGAGAGTTGCATTTGTATAGGCTTAGACCTTTGTTGTATTGTACTGTGTTCTTTCCAATCCTGAGTATGCCCCTGAAAATGCCCTGCAGCTCTTCCGTCTCTCCTTAACCTGTTTACTTGGTTTGCTTGGAACCAAATATATCTTTGCATCTTTTTCTTCAGAAGCGCATTTGGGATAAATGGCTCCTCTGAAGTCAGCTAACATCGTGTCACTTGCAAGATGGAGGCACCTCAATCATCCCTCCCTCCACAACGGAGCTCCTCTGAGGGAGAATTCTCGTCCAGCGACGCTAACGCAATGTCCCATGCTCGCGATGGCAGTGCGATGTGTTCCGTGATTTATTTTCTCTGTCTCTTGTCTCTTTCATTTTGCACAAATTTGTCTCAAAATAGCTTTTGAGAATTGGGTTCGGAATCCGGAGCTTTCGCTCCACCCGGCCTGGCCGCAACACTGGCGTGATTGAAGAACACGGCGAACGCGGCGGCGCTCTTTATTCCTTGTAGCACTAAATCTATTAAAGGCCTGAATAGGACAAGTTATGACTTGAGCAAATGTCGGGAGCGAAGTGGACTTCATGTGATTTTTATCTTAATGAAACCATCCTTCTTGAGGGAAAGCACGCAATAGGAGCGGAGAGACTAATGTGACATCGGTGCCAAACAAGTCTCTATGAAGAGGCTTTCTGTGCGAGCCCAATCCACACTAGTCTTGTCTTTCAGGACACAAGGCAGAAGTGGCAGGATAGGATTTCAACATCTCCAGTGGCTTCTAATAGAGAAAAGGCCTGCGCCATCCAGCAGGGTCTGGGCAAATCTTTCCACCGGGCTTTCTCTGCCATTCCGCTCCTCTCCCTGGGCACCCGATTGCTCCATTTAGGCGGTGGCGCATAACCAAAGCACACTGCTGACTTCTGACCCCCACTGCATTCCACACTGGTCCCCAGAAAACTGTGAGCCAGATGATAGCCACTCTCTTTCGTTCTCGGCCTCTTTCTTTCTCCCTGCCCCTAATTATGTTATTAAAGTCACTACGTGTGTTCCCACCCGCCTTCCTCATAGAGTCAGATTCAGATTCAGATTTTATTTGTCAATATTATACTTGGTACAACATGCAGTGAAATGCTTTTTGCAGCCCGACCTTCAGAGACTGTTGAAGAAAACAGTAGAAACAGTATGGTGTTACGAAGATGGAGATAAGTAAGTAAGGATAAAGTGCAGATGCATTACCAGAACTGTGTGGGGGTGGAGTATTAATATAAATAATATATATAATATACATAAAGGTCTGTATGGGGTGGAGAATTAAAGTGATTTATGAACTTATTATGGTTACAAAGTGCAAGTGCAAAAGAGAAATATGAATATAATATAATATGAATAGTATTCACAGTTCCAGATATTGTAGAGGTTAAAGTGCAGGTGCAACAGGAAAGATGTTAATATAAATATGGTTGTAGTATGAATAATAGTCCTAGTTCAGATATTGCAGATATATTACAGAGCATGGGTCTGCATCTGGTTCAGGGCCCGAATAGCTTGAGGGAAGATGCTCGAGTGTACAGTTAAACAAATGCAGTGACTGTAGTCCATCTGCTTCCACACCGTTCCTACACTGTCCCATCTTTGGTCTGTTTCTGATGAAGAGGACACTGTTGACTAAGACAGTATTACGGTGGTGGACCACTCTCAACACAGCATGGTAGGTGTGTGTATGTGATGCTGAAATGTGTGAACACCAATCCTAAAATGCCTAGCAAAAAGCAGCTCTATAGTCAGTAATGACGATTAGACTGCCGTTTATTAGTTCCACAGGTGAGTCTGTGTCTTTAATCCCCAGTAAGCTAAAGGGGAGGGGCTCTAAACTGGCCGTAGATGAAGAGTGCATCAACAGATGAGCCTCTTACTGTACACCAGCAAGGAAGAGCTACAAGAGAGTGGTCACTATTGATGTGGACACTGAGTGCGCATTGCCAATAGCAGCTGGACTTGTTTCAGACCCAGAATCTAAAGCATGGAAACAGTTTGCTGTTCTTCATGATCCATGCTGGTGAGGTGTTGTACAGCCAGGTGTGAGGGAGAGATATGGAGGCATAGCAATGTTGAGAGAGAGCTAGAAAATGTAGTATACCTGATATCTAGAATAGTATAATAGACTCACGTTAGATTAGTACCAGGTAATAGTGACGAACTCTGCCGTAAATACACAATATCTATAGCTTTCACATGGCCAGACTGACAAACAGTGCAACCAGGCAGGCATATAAAAATACATTTAAAAAATGTATATCTTAATCTGTATGTAAATGGACATTAAACATAGATTCTACAGATGTATCCAGAGTTGTTTTTATGTAAAATGGGTGGTGGTGGAGAAACGTACAGTTTTAACAATGTTTTATTGATATATATTCATTTGTAATGGTGATGATATGAGTCAGGAGCGGTGATGTCTACGAAGAAATATGGTTATTATATTAATTCTTCAACATTGTTTTTAAGGTCTTTATCTGTAACGGTATATTAAACTGATCAGGCATCTACCACTACTGTGAACTAAAATCTGAATGGTTTGTTTCCATCTCTGACCATTTGTATGCAGAAATCAAAGACAATAGTCTTTCCCTTCGAGCCAGCCTGTAGTCACTAGGCAGGCGGTGTGATTTTTGCCATAGGAGTTGATTGTGATTGGCTTATTTCGACAGAAATACATATTTTTTCACACAAAAACCATTCGAAGATAAACAACTGGTGGGTATAAATTGCCAGTGAGCCAATTTTTTGAATGTATGAATTGCCTGAGACTGGGATCACACAGACACTGGGGAAAACGCAATGCTTTACCCCACACTAATCACCCTGCCGAATCCATTACAAATTATATTCTGCAGTCTGCAGCCTGGTGAAATGAGTCCGGGTGGAATAATACAGAAGAAAGAGACATTTATCAGCACGATGGGAAACATGTTTAATGTGGGAATGTCCTGAAAGCGCTCGGAGGGCGCTGCCAGTCCCCGAGGCCCTCTGGGCTGGTACAGGGCCGCCATGTGATAACTTATAGGAGAGCCCGCATCCCTGTACAAACTTCATTCAAACTTTAAGTGTGGGTGCTAAGCTGATTACATGGCTCCGTGGACAGCTGGTTTTCTGGCACATAAAATCATATAAAATCTTGATTATTATATCTACATTTCCCATTATACAATTCTTATGAGAATATCAGAAGATTATTTAACATTTCTAGGAATTGTTATTCCTTTAAAGCCATTTTATCGGGTAACATTTCTGTACAAACTAAAAACATTCTCATTCGAACTTTAAATGCTGATTACATGGCTCGGCGGGCAGCTGGTTTGGTTAAGTGTGAAAACAGCATCAGCTTCAATTGAGTCATTCATAATAAACTATTGAATATATCTGAGGTCACCATGGGCATTTCAGTGGAACCAGACCAAAGAGAATGTATTAAGTATCAAAAGTGATGCAAATCCTCAGTTTTGAATAAAATAAGCTATGGAGCCTGAAATGTAAAAGGAGTTGCTTTAAAGACATGTCAAAATTGATATCCTGGCTTGGGAAATCCTCTTCAATGTAGTCAGTATATTTCTTGATGCAAAAATATTAAATGATTATCTAATTTGCATAACTTTTTTTTGCTTGTTTTAATCCATTTTATCCAGAAAATTAGCAGATCTTCTATTGGCATATCAAATTTTCAAGACTTAATGCAGATTATAAACTGCAAAAATGATAATTTTACTAGATAAAATGGCTTTAAATTAATAACAATGACTAGAAATAATGGGAAATAATTTCATGTGAGAATCAAGTGTAGTAAATAGAAAACAAAAATAAAATTGAAAGTAAGCATACAAATACCAGCAGCAGGAAAAATTAAGTGATGAGTGATTAGCATTTCCAGGCATTTTTTAGAAATAAGATAATTGTTTAAAAAGTCCAGTGAGTGTAAGATCAATTTAACAAAAAACACCCTAACATTAATGTCATTTATGGTAGAAAACAAACACAAATTGATCAACTTTTCAGAGCTTTACCACTTGTTACTACAAATGTTACTATATGAAATGTGATGTAAGTTTTCTGTTACATTTTAAGGGTGAAACAGCCTAATTAAGCTTTAGAAGTTTCACTGGACTGTACAGTACAAACAATTTCTTTCCATTCCTGGCTCCAGATACTCCTCTGATTCGGCTTCACCCAGAACCACGTCTCTAGATTTTGTGCGGCATTTGAGGTGGTGGGCTTAATTGGCAAATCGTGCCTTCAGGCCACAAACCGTGAAATGAATTTGACACCCCGTACAGTAAAACCAGCAGGTCGAGGTACTTCATTTCTTTTTTTCCTTTGAAAATTGTCACATGTTTAGCATTAAATATGCCCTGTAAACAAAAGGATGGGGCCCAGTGAGGTTCCAGTGAAGGAACGTACACGTTCAGTGATCTAGCACAGGTCACAACCTGCCACTGCGTCTGATCAGATATATTGCAGTGCTTCTTTTCTGCTGAAGCTGACAAAGCCAGTGGATCTTAGATTATGAGCAGTTCCACTTAAGTGGTGCCATCTATTATTAGACTCAGGTTGAAAAAAGGTCAAATTTGGAATTTTTTTCCAGAATTTCTATTTGTGGTAGAAAACAGCAACTTAAAGTGCACTGTGTGTTGCAGATGCATAGTGTGGAACATGTCTCTGACGCAACACCACCACCCCCCAGCACTTTGGTTGGCTGCTACTGTTGTTTTTAAAGAGCTTTATAAATAAACCTGACTTGCATCAACCTGACTCTTTTGATTAAGCCTAAAATGAGCAATTTACATAACGAAACAGTGGGTCGTAGGGCTCTGGTGAGAGATGAGCCCACTTCCAGTCGTGTAGTATATAAAGTGGATCAGCCCTCTTCTGCCGCTTCGCTATTATGTTCTCTCCTCTTTGCAGAGGCCGGAGAGTTATTAGCCTCCCGCTGCTTTAATGAACTCTCAATCACTCGGCACGAGACCGGGGCTCTGGAGCACGGCAGGAGTTTCAAAACAAGCCAAATGACCACTTACCAACACTCCACAGAGATGCTTTCAGCACGCCACCTAAATCTATACCTGTCCAGCCCCAAGGCCCACCTCCTTCTTTACAACGGCCCGGAGGTTTATCCTCTGGTTCTCCCATAACAAGCAATATTTTCTCCTGCAGGTTTCAGAAGGGCTGCCTTTTTGTTTTCATGTTTAATGGGCTTTTAATGGTTTTGTAATAGGTGCCCCCTCTCTCTCTCTCTTTTCCTATTACGTCCTCCGGCTACTGTTGTGAGAGGCAGAGGCCAACGCTGAAGTCAGACTGCTCACTGTCCAAACTGGAGCAGCTGCCATGCGCTGGATGTGACTGTGCATCTTTTAAAAGCCCCACAACCTGCACAGACTCCAGCAGGAGAAAACAAGGCCATTAGCCGTCATTTCGAAAGCAAATGGCAGTTGAAATGATGGCAGGAGGGGCCCGTCTCTAAACAGACTGCAGCCACCACATTTAACACATTCCTCGGAGAGGAAACGATACAGGCATGGTGCCGATTATGTGAGGACTTTAGTGAAGCACACGGAGTGGCGTGTCTCCACTTAGATGGATTTCCAGCGTTCACTTTGCAAGTCCAGCTGCATCACCTGATTAAACTAATTAGGTCTCATCCTAGCTGAACTAATTCGTCCCATTGGTGACCGTATGACAAGTTGGAACAAACATAAAACAAAATATGCAGCTCCTGATTGCTTTTGAAAGACTCTACAATCTTAAAAATAAGAGTACCAGAAAGGGGTCTTTGTGTGATGCTGCACAAGAATCATTTCTGGTTCCTACTGGTTGAATCGTTTTTGTAAATAAGGATAAACAAGGAGCGTGAGAGTGAAAAGCCTTTTTAAAACCTTTTAGAACCTCCACATTATGGAAAGGAACTTGGAGGAACCCTTAAAATAGTAATGATTCTTTCCTTTGTATGAGGTTCCTTTGTTCACGCTGCTGACCCACAGCAATGCACAGCTCAAACCACTTCATCAATGATGAAGCAGCGAACAGAGAGGAGGTGCATCTGCTTACAGACTGGTACAACCTGTTCCTCAATGTGGATAAAACACATAGAGATGGTTGTTGGCTTCAGGAGGGCACAACGTGATCTCACCCTGCTGCACATCAGCAGCTCCTCGGTGGAAATCCTCCAGAGCAACAAGCTCCTTGATGTTCACATCACGGAGAACCTCACGTGGACCCTCAACCCCAGCTCCATCACCAAGAAGGCCCAGCAGCGTCTCTAATTCCTTTGGAGACTGAGGAGAGGACACCTTCCACCCCCAATCCTCAACAGAGGGACCATAGAGATTCTCTGTAGCTGCATCACAGCCTGGTTCGGGAATTGTAACGTGTCGGACTGCAAGACCCTACAGAGGATTGTGAGAACAGCTGAGATGATCACTGGGGTCTCTCTCCCTTCTTTCACAGACATTTACACCACACACTGCATCCACAAACCCCACTCACCCCTCACACACTCTCTTTTCCCTCTTCCTATCTGGTAAAAGGTAATTTCCTCAGGCCACCAAACTCCTCTCCCGGGACTGAAAAATAAAACTTTACCCCACCCCCCCACCCCTCCCACACTCACACTACCAACACACCCCACCCCCCCTCAAACTATTTAGACTTTAATTACCTGTTAAAATACTTTTCCATTTTTCATACTGCACATTTCTTACTGGTCTGAATTATTTGCATATGTAACTTCTGTTCTCCATCTTTGCACACAACTCTGCTAGAAGTACCGGTCAAAAATACTGCATTTATCCTCACTGTAGCTGTTGTTAATTGCACTAAAAGCTGTCCTGTCTTGTCTCAGTTGTATTGTTCCTCTCATCTGTGTCACTGTTATTCAGTCTGAGGGGGATGTGTTCCCTTCACATTTTGTAATTATTCGTTTAGAGCCCCCTACATTTAACATAAAATATCAGTTCACCCAGCGCTGTTGAATCTTGAATCTTGAAGATTCAACCATTCCACTTAATTGATAGAAGAATACACACACCACTGGAAATCCACCCTCCGTAAAAAATGGACTGAGACTTTGCAGATACACAACAACCCATAAAACCATGACCCATGCCCAAACACCACACTCCGCATAGACTGATGCTTCCCCTTCCCATTAAAAATGCTTTTGATGTCTCTGGTTTCTCTTGTGTTCTTTTTTCTAACTCTGTGTCATCAGCCCTTGTGGTCTCTTGTGTTTCACCAAGGCTCTGGATGAACAGTATGTACTCTTCTGAATCCGTCTGTACTCTTCTGAAACAGTCTGTACTCTTCCGAAACAGTCTGTACTCTTCTGAATCAGTCTGTACTCTTCCAAAACAGTCTGTACTCTTCTGAATCCGTCTGTACTCTTCTGAAACAGTCTTTACTCTTCCGAAACAGTCTGTACTCTTCTGAATCAGTCTGTACTCTTCCGAAACAATCTGTACTCTTCTGAAATGGTATGTTCTCTTCTGAAAAAGTCTGTACTGTTCTGAAACAGTCTGTACTTTTCTGAAATTGTATGTACTCTTCTGAAAAAGTCTGTAGTCTTCTGAAACAGTCTGTACTCTTCTGAAACAGTCTGTACTCTTCTGAAACAGTCTGTACTCTTCTGAAACAGTCTGTACTCTCCTGAAACAGTATGTACTCTTCTGAATCAGTCTGTACTCTTCCAAAACAGTTTGTACTCTTCTGAAACAGTCTGTACTCTTCCGAAACAGTTTGTACTCTTCTGAAACAGTCTATACTCTTCTGAAATGGTATGTACTCTTCTGAAAATGTCTGTACTCTTTTGAAACAATCTGGACTCTTCTGAAACAGTCTGTACACTTCTGAAACAGTATGTACTCTTCTGAAACAGTCTGTACTCTTCTGAAACAGTCTGTACTCTTCTGAAACTGTCTGTACACTTCTGAAATGGTATGTACTCTTCTGAAAAAGTCTGTACTCTTCTGAAACAGTCTGTACTCTTCTGAATCAGTCTGTACTCTTCCAAAACAGTCTGTACTCTTCTGAATCATTCTGTACTCTTCCGAAACAGTTTGTACTCTTCTAATACAGTCTGTACTCTTCTGAAACAGTCTATACTCTTCTGAAACAGTCTATACTCTTCTGAAATGGTATGTACTCTTCTGAAAAAGTCTGTAGTCTTCTGAAACAATCTGGGCCCGGTTTCTCGATAACGAACACTCTTAGCGCCTTAAGTAGATTTTCTAAGATATATCTTGCCTAAGTTGTTTACATTTCCACGAGTGTTTCTTAAGTCGCTGGCCGTTAAGTGCGATGTAGAAGGAGCGATCCATTGCTCTGAAATCGATTCACAGGTCATTCGCATTAATATTGAAAAGCGTTTGGCGATCAGTATTAATGTGCAGCAGATTAGCCTAGTGGTTAGCGTGTCAGTCCGGCAATCCAAGGACCTAGGTTTGAAACCCACCCAATGGCGGTAATGTGTTGTAGTTTTTCAATAAAGACAGTCTGGAGTACATCAAACTAATAAAAGCAAAAAAGGATTTTTTAATAATAACAACTACGTGGGTATTGTTGTCTCAACA
>JBBMFX010002548.1:0-13416 GCA_037832545.1 Rhabdalestes septentrionalis | reverse complement strand
CTAGCATTAGCATGTTAGCTAGCAGTGCCGTTTCAGAACCGTGCAGAACGCCGGTTCTGTTCCTGTACTTTAACTCCTGTTGCAGGTTCTGCAGGTCTCCGTGCAGAACGCCGGTTCTGTTCTTGTACTTTAACTCCGACTTGCAGGTTCTGCAGGTTCTCTGCGCAGAACGCCGGTTCTGTTCCTGTACTTTAACTCCAACTTGTAGGTTCTGTAGATCTCCATGTAGAACACCGGTAGCGCCCCCACAAATAGCGGCCGCTCTGCACACCCCTAATATTCAAGATTCAAAGATTCAAAGCGTTTATTGTCGTGTGTACAAAAGAAATCAAGTTTCTCTGTGAAATTTAATTCTTTTTTTTCTGTCCACAAACAAACGCTGAGTTAAAAGTAAATAAGTAAAAGATCAAATTAAAGATTAAAAACAAATGAAAATATACAAATATTAAAAAGAAAGGTTCTAAGAAAAATTAATAAATAAAATAAAGGATAAGTGAAGACTAAGTGTGTGCAGATGTGAAACAAATATCAATTGTGTGATTACAATGAAGGAATGTGCAAAGTAGATGGATGTGCAAAGGAGCTTAATATACAAAGTGACCTAATGTGCAAAATGATGGTATTAGATAGGTCAGCTCTTCAGGAGTCTGATAAATAAATATGTATAAATATATATACATTTTAACCACCCCAGGGGAGGACCAGTCTATCCACCCAGAGATAGAATATTTTACATGAAGTCTTTATTTGTCCGTGTGTCTGGTCAGTGAGGACGGCGTCTCCCTGCAGACTGGAGATAAAGGCTGAGAGACTCTTTGTTTTTCTTCACTTCCCATCTCTCTGTGCTAATCAACCCCTCCGCTGCAGAACGTCTCTCTGGGGACGAGAACCGGAACAATCCGAACCAACACACACACCAGTGTCCCTGTAAACCAGCTGTGATTATTATCAAAATAATAATTCCTCACTCACCAGGGGAAGAGAGAGAAACATGGGGGAGAGGGTGAGGAGGTGGGAGGCAAAGGGACGAAGAAAAGAGAAATAGAGGATAAAAACAAATGAGGGAGGACAAATAGAGAAAAAAAGATAATCTGAGGGAGTGTGAGAAATGGGAGAGGCAAAAGAGAGAGAAAAAAATTTACTTTGTCATTTTGGAGACCCCGTTGTCTAATATCATAGAGGGAGTATTAGAGGAAAACAGTTGTGTGTGTGTGTGTTTATTTATTACTTTGTGGGGACCAGTCCCAATGTTTATCATTCTAAGGGGGCTGAGTCCCCACCATGTTACGAACAAACATAACTGTTAAGTGGGAATGCGCATGTGTGGTGCGAGTGGTGGCAGTCGGAAGGAGACGTTTTTGCCGAGAAGGTATCATTCAAGACGGGTCAATAAAGTTTCACATATTTTGTTACACCTCGTTGTCGTCATTTACCAGTCAACATTGGTAGCAGAGGATGGTTGCAAACAGCTATAAAGTGTCGAAATCCATATCTGGAAGCTAGTTACGAGTTGGACAAGAAGAAACAAGCTTTAGCGGTGGCCTTGCCTCTAACAGGGAGACCAAGAACTGTAGCATTGGAAATATCCGTGGAGGATTTGAACACAGAAAATGGACTGACGACGCTTTTGCAAAAATTGGATACCGTGTTTTTGAAAGAGGAAAAAGACAGTCAGTATGATGCCTATAAGTTCGACAACTTAAAAAGAGAAAGTAACTTTAACTTGCTGGATTACATCATTGAATTCGAGCGAACCTACAACAGGATGAGTAAGTTAAAAAATTGAGCTTCCAGATGCTGTCCTAGCATTTAAACGTTTTGATACAGCTGGACTTAATGTTAAAGACAAACAATTGGCGCTTACCGCTTACTCAGACCTCACATTCAGTAATATGAAATCAGCCTTGAAGAGAATATTTGGTGATAATTCGCCACCAGAGAGGGGTAGTGCATCAAGTGATCCTGACTGTGTGAACTACACACAATATACTGGAAACAGAGATAGATCAGGTTCTAAAAGTCGAATTAATGTGCTACCTGGGTCAAACGCATTAGATAAATATGGGAGGAGATCACATTGTGCTGTCTGTCAGAGCACTTACCATTGGGCAAAGGATTGCCTCAAAAAATGATTGCCTCAAAAAAATGAACAGGCAAAATTAACAGAGGACACTGAGAACCAGTCACAAGATGCTGATGAGTGCCACATAAATTTGTTGTCAAAGGAGTCATTATCTGACACAGAAATCTTCATGGTAGAGGCTTTAGGATCAGCTGTTATTGACACTGCCTGCACCAGAACAGTGTGTGGAGAAAAATGGCTTGATCACTATGTTAATAGACTCCAACAAAGTGATTTAGACAAATTAGGGACCAAAGACAGTTCTAGAGTATTCCAAATTGGTGATGGCAGACTTGTTCATTCTACAAAGAGAGTGACAATTCCAGCTGTGATCAGTCAAACGAAATGCCAAATAGAAATGGAAGTTATACCAGTAGACATCCCCTTACTTTTGAGCAAACCATCACTGAAAAGAGCATGTGCAGTCTTAGATATTGAACAGGACCAAGCTACAATGTTCAAGCAGCCAGTGAAACTTGAATTGAATTCTTCAGGCCACTACTGTGTGAATGATAAGTGTGAATGATAATTCATCAGAGAATGATATTCAGAAGGAGGACAAAATTCTGACATTGGAATTCTCAAAGACATTGTAAGCAAATGTGACACCTGTATACGATACAGCAAACCAAGGTCAAAGCCTGCTGGTGGTTTACCCATGGCTTCAACCTACAATGAAACAGTTCCTGTGGATTTGCATGAGTTGGAACCAGGTGTGTGGTATCTCCATGTCATTGACCACTTCACACGTTTCAGTGCAGTGAGTATTGTTACAACCAAGAAACCCAAAGAAATTGTGAAACATCTCATCCATTGCTGGATAAGCATACATGGACCACCACATAGACTGTTCAGTGACAACGGTGGTGAATTTAACAATGAAGAAATTAGGGATATGGCTGAAAAATTCAACATTGAACTCAAAACCACTGTGGCCTATAGCCCATGGAGCAATGGCCTTTTGGAAAGCCATAACCACACACTTACTGATATCATGCTAAAAATAAAAAAGGACAATGGGTGTAGTTGGACAATGGCTCTAGATTGGGCTTTGATGGCAAAGAATGCAATGCACAATGTGCATGGCTACAGCCCATACCAACTGGTGTTTGGACAAAATCCTAATATGCCGTCATTCCTAACTGACAAGCAACCAGCCCTTGAAAACACTACATAAAATCCATGGATGTCTCAGCAATTACAACTTTGCATGCTGCACGCCGTGCATTCACAGAAGCTGAATGCTCTGAAAGGATCCCGCAAGCCCTTCGTAAACAACTGCGAGTGAACAATGACCAATATGAGACTGGGGACAAAGTCTACTACAAACGTGCTGATTGCCCACAGTGGAAAGGTCCAGGAGTTGTCATTGGGTAAGATGGTGTCAGGCATGGTGGCACCTATGTTCGTGTGCATCACACCAGGCTGAGAAAGGCTGATGGCCAACAAACAATGCGGGAATTTCAGCAAGAGGCAACTGAAAAACAAATGTTGCAGGACTCTGGGCTCAACCTTGAAGATGGCGCCACAGAAAGTGGGGATGAGACTGATACACATATTGACTTACCGGAATCAGAAAATAATGCAGTAGCCACTCTACTTCCAAATGAGAATGGGCATATTGCATGTGCTGACACAATCCAGACATAAGTCGTTGCAAAACATGAAGATTTGTGACTGAAAGCTGGACAAATAGTGACATATACAGACAGAGAAAGTGGACAAACACTAACAGGGAAGATTCTAGGTCATGCAGGAAAGGTCACTGGAAGAAACAAAAACTGGGAAAATTGCCGGTTTTACAGTCTCAGTCAATCTGAGTCAAATGGACAATATTGAAACAGTACCAGTTGAGCAAATTGACTTATGTGAGGAAAGCTGTAAAGATGACATTCTGCTGGTCAATGATGATGTCTTTGATCCTGCTAAGCAAGCTGAGTTGTACAACTGGAAAAATAATGACGACTTTGAGGAAGTGAGAAACGAAGGACAGAAATGCATCTCCACAAAGTGGGTGTGTACACTTAAAGAAACCTCTGATGGAGTTGCACCGAAAGCTAAACTAGTCGCTAGAGGCTTTGAAGAAATGCACATTCAGAAACTGCCAAAAACTCCCCAACATGTGCCTCAGAGTTTCTAAGAATGATCATGGCTATCATATGTCAAAAGAAATGGCAACTAAATTCTATGGACATTAAAGCAGCATTTCTGCAAGGGAAAGAATTGACCCGAAATATCTATATTCGTCCACCACCAGAGGCTCAGAAGCAAGGAGTTCTGTGGAGACTAATGAAGTGTGTTTACGGACTAGCAGATGCTTCTCTTTATTGGTACAATACAGTAAAAGACACTATGCGTCACTTGGGAGCTGTTGTGTCACAAGTTGATCCAGCAGTATTCTACTGGTTAGATGATTCCTCTCATGTAATGGGAGTACTAGGTTGCCATGTGGATGATTTTATCTGGGAGGGGTTCCGAAATGTTCTCCACAACAATCATACCATGGTTAAAAGCAGCTTTCCATGTTGGACGGGAAGAGCACAACACCTGAAGCTACATTGGTTCTACTCCATTAATGACATGATACAGGTACAACAGAGTACGTACATAGGCAAGGCAAGGCAAGTTTATTTATATAGCACATTTCATACACAAAGGTATTTAAAAGTGCTTTACATAAAAAGAATAAACACGAAAAAGAAAGTAAAACAATCATAAAAACAATTATCACAACAATGAAACAAAAATGTAAAATGTAATGATTTAAAATTGATTTAAAATTTGATTTAAAATAAGTTTAAGACAGTTAAAAGAGAATGCAATCAGTTTGGACGTAGCACACTGCTCATTCAGTGAATGCACAGCTAAACAGATGAGTTTTGAGTCTGGATTTAAATGTAGCTAATATTTTGGCACATTTTATCTCTTCTGGGAGCTGATTCCAACTGCGGGCAGCATAAAAGCTAAAAGCGGATTCCCCTTGTTTGGTGTGAAGGCTTGGTATTTCTAACTGACTTGATCCTGAAGATCTGAGTGGTCTGTTGCGTTTATATTCAGTGAGCATACCTGCAATGTATTTAGGTCCTAGGCCATTGAGTGATTTATAATTAGTAAAAGTACTTTAAAATCGATCCTAAAAACAACTGGAAGCCAGTGTAGGGACCTGAGGACTGGTGTGATATGCTCAGATTTTCTGGTTCTAGTCAGAATCCTGGCAGCAGCGTTCTGGATTAGCTGCAGCTGTCTGATGGTCTTCTTGGGAAGGGCAGTGAGGAGACCATTACAATAATCCACCTTGCTAGTGATAGTCTTGACTGGAGACAAAACATCTAATTCTTGCGATGTTTTTGAGATGATAGTATGCTGATTTAGTTACCGCTTTGACATGACTACTGAAACTAAGGTCTGACTCCAGAATCACAGAAGTAAGACTAAGAACTTCCTCTTTACTTCCAAAAGCAATGACTTCAGTTTCCTTCTTGTTTAACTGAAGGAAGTTCTGGCACATCCGACTCTTAATTTAATCAATGCAGTGGCAGAGAAAATCAATGGGGCTGTAGTCGTTTGGCGATAAGGCTCGGTAAATCTGGGTATGATCAGCACAGCTGTGATAGGCAATTTGGTTCTTTCTCATTATTTGACTTAAGTAGCTAATGCACAATGTACATTTAACTACTGTCTCCAGCACTCTCCTGGTGTAAAGCAGGGTAAATACAGTTATAATTTAATTTTCACTAATAAACAGTACAAATTACACAATCATATTTTATATGGACATTTAACTTAATTTAAGTTAATATTCGTTACAGAATTAGTACATTCATTTTTATCACTACATTGAAAAAATGAAATTATATTAAAAAAGCAAACACATTTGCGGTGGATATTTGTGATTTCCGTGAATTTACGGGGGTTTCCGCAAACAATTATTAGATTAGTTCAAAGGAAAAAAAGGCAAACGACTGAGGCTATGAACCGCGACTTCGTCAGGATGGCCTGTGTTCAATGGAGAGAAACTGAGTAATTCCTGTAGCTAATATACAGGTTAAACAGTGGACTCTGATCTCCTAAAAGTTCCCTACTGACTACAATGAACCACGTTTTTGTTCTTGCTCTCATATGTTATAAATATTTGACTTTGTTGATATTTACCTTGTAAATGTAGTTCTATATTTGTTCAGAAACAAAACAAGTTCAATTACCTCTGTTTATTTTATTCAACAGTGGAATGGAACCAGACGTCTCCAACACTAATATAGTGGAGCTGAATGGAACCAGACGTCTCCAACACTAATATAGTGGAGGTGAAAGGAACCAGACGTCTCCAACACCAATATAGTGGAGATGAATGGAACCAGACGTAACCAACACAAAAAGAAAAAGGGAATCTGAAATCACTTATCTTTTGGGACTATTTTGCCTCACAACGCCCTGCATGTATCCCTCCACCAACAATTTGAACAGTTCTGATTTGGTACGTTTCTCTACAGTGAAGCATGTCTCAATCTGATTTCCTTTATTGACATTTTGATGATTAAATAATAAGTTCTTTTGAGACACTGATAAAAAAGTGCTGTGACTAATGCCACTAATTAATATACAAAATTATATTTCATAACAATGGATATATTCCAGTACAAACATGGACAGTAAATTGCTGTTGAGCATTAGCTCAATTATGAATAATTTGAAACAATAATTTTGAGTAAAGTGCTTTAGTCTTCCCGGACACATATAGTGCTGTGGCTAATGACAATAAAACAAATCAACCATTGATTATTACGTTCCAGCTAAATGTTTAATGTTTTATCTTTAATTACTATATTTTACATGTTTGACTACACAAGGGTTGGGCAATAAATTTCTAGAGGGGCCACGTGAAAACTGTGTTGGAGGGCCGAAACGATGATTGTTACGGCTCTCGCCGCAGAATGAGGGAAAGGGGAGGATGCGCTCAGCAGTTAGTCAGTCTTTAATTAAATGAAGAACAGAAATAGCCACACAGAATGCTAAACAAAAGACTCGCGCTCCTCAAACGAACAAAAGAAAACAAGAACTTAGGAAACGGGCACGAGACGCCGCTCGGCTCAAAAAACAGGGATCAAAACAGATGTGGCTGAGGAACTGGCGGAGAACACCGAGGTCAGGGTAAAGCTGGAGGAGCACGAGCCTACAAAACAAGAGAACCAAGGTTAAACTTCATAAGACAGGACATCGACAGATAAGCAAACAAATACAAACTCAAAGAGGAAACGGGACCGGCTGAGCTATAAATAGGGACAACAAAAGAGACGCTGGGGAAACTCAGGAAAACGAGGGACAGGTGAGTGACCTTAACGGGACGCGACACATTAGGAGAAGACAAAAGTAAGGGGACGAACTAATACTCAGGAGACGGAGTTCGGGAAGCATGTGATGGAGACAAGGTGATCGTCACAGTGCCCCCCTCTCTAGGCAGGGTCACCTCCCGGTGACTCGAGTCCACACGACGTCGCCCAGGGGGTTTCGAGCGCAACGACGGCCGAGCTGGTTGGCCCCGGGGACGAGGAGCCGGGCAGTCAGGTCGCGCGGCATGGAAGTCATCCTTCAGCTCTTGGCTGAGGACGTCACACGCTGGCACCCAACTCCTCTCCTCAGGGCCGTACCCCTCCCAATCGACTAGGTACTCCAACCCACCCACGCGCCGACGTGAATCTAACAGGGTACGTACCCAGTGAGCTGGAGTACCATCAACATCGAGTGCCTCAGGGGGTGTGACAAGCACCTCATCTTCATTTAACGGACCAGGGTAGACAGGCTTGAGGAGTGAAACATGAAACACGGGGTGTACTTTAAGTTTCGGGGGCAACTGAAGCCTAAACGACACGGGGTTGATCTGTTTAAGAACTAAAAAAGGGCCAGTGAAATGTGGGGACAATTTAGAACTCTGGGACGGGAGACGGAGATCTTTCGTCGACAGCCAAACCCGGTCAACCTCCTTTATAGGAGGCGTCTCTCTCCGCCGATGATCGGCGCGTTCTGCGAACCTACGAACCGTTTGACGGATGGACGTGTGTGCGTCCTCCCACACCCGCTCTGCCCGCCGGAAGCAGGCGTCCACTCCAGGAGCCGCAGTGGGGCTCTGGTCCCATGGACAAAGCGGGGGTTGACGCCCGAGCACACATTCAAAAGGTGTAAGACCGGTGGCGGTGTGGCGCAGTGAGTTCTGGGCGTACTCTGCCCAGGTGAGGAAGTCTGCCCAGTCGTGCTGCCAGCTGTGACAGTATGCCCGAAGGAATCGGCCGAGCTCCTGAATGGTCCGCTCCGCCTGACCATTAGACTGGGGGTGATGCCCTGAGGTACCCTCAGGCTGACCACGGAATCCAAATGGCTGAGAAACGCTCTCCATACTCTAGACGTGAACTGGGGGCCGCGGTCAGACACAATGTCCTCCGGGATACTGTACACCCGGAACACAGACTGGAACAAGGCCTCCGCGACCTGTCGGGCAGAGGGGAGAGAATTAAACGGAATGAATCGGCAGCCCTTTGAGAACCGATCCACCACAACCAGAACTGTCGTGTACCACGGTCTGTTCGGCACCGGCAGGGGCATTAATTTTCCAGCTGGAAGAACACGGGGGCTTTTGGTAGTAGTGCAAACTGAACAGGAAAGTACTGATTTCCGGACCTCTTGCGACATGCCCGGCCACCAGTACTTTCGTGCCACTACCTCCAGGGTTCTCGCAGCGCCCAGGTGGCCGGTAGCGGGAGTGACATGAGCCCACTCTATCACCCTATGTCGCAACCCTCTGGGACATACGTGTTACCTGAGGGGCACTCCGGAGGGACTCTCACCCCCTCGAGAGCTCCCACTATTTCCTCATCTAATGCCCACTGAATGGGGGCTGCAAAATACTGTGGTGGCAGAATGGGCTCAGGCTCTCCCGCCTCCTTTTCGGTCCCGAACTGTCTGGACAGGGCATCAGCCTTCCCATTCACCTTACCCGGGCGATACGAGATCTGGAATTGAAATCGTGAAAAGAATAAAGCCCACCGTGCCTGTCTGGGGTTTGACCTCTTTGCTTTTTTCACCAGTTACAGGTTTCGGTGGTCGGTGAGGACCACGAAAGGCTGCCGAGCACCGTCCAGCAGGTGGCGCCACTCCTCCAACGCCCCCTTCACGGCCAGCAGCTTGCGGTTGTCGACGTCATAGTTCCTCTCTGCTTCCGTCAGTTTCCTGGAGAAAAATGCGCAGGGATGTATTTTCCTGGGGAAGCCGTGATGTTGTGATAGCACTGCCCCTAACCCCACCTCCGAGGCGTCTACCTCCACAGTAAACTGCCGCTCCGGATCAGGCATCCGCAGAATGGGTGCAGAACAGAAAGCCTTTCTTAACCGATTAAATGCTTCCCGGGCGGCAGGAGTAAATACTATCTATTTGGAGGACCCTCGGAGGAGAGAGGTCAGAGAGGCAACCACTGTGCTATAGTTTTTAATAAATCTCCTATAATAATTGGCGAACCCCAGGAACCGTTGCACGTCCTTGACTGACATGGGCTCCGGCCACTCAGACACAGCCTCTACCTTCGCCTCCTCCATGGAGATGCCCTCCCGGCTGATGCAGTGACCGAGAAACGTGATTTCCTGTTTATGGATGTCACATTTCTCGGCTTTCACATACAACCCGTGCTCTAAAAGGCGGGTGAGTACCCTCCGGACTTGAGAAATATGATCAGTGAATGTCCTCGAATATACTAATATGTCATCTATATAGACAATGACGAATCTGTCTAACATGTCTCTTAAGACATCATTGATAAAGCCCTGGAATACCAAGGGTGCTGAAGCCAAGCCAAACGGCATAACTTGATACTCAAAATGGCCGGAGGTCATGCTGAATGCGGTCTTCCACTCATCACCCGCCCTTTTCCGCACAAGGTTATATGCACTTCGGAGATCCAGCTTTGTAAAGAAGCGAGACCCCCGAAGCCGCTCGATGGTAGCTGGGATGAGCGGCAGAGGGTGGGTGTACATCATAGTGACCTCATTGAGCCCACGGTAGTCAATACACGGCCGGAGACCCCCATCCATTTTCCTCACAAAAAATAAACTGGCGGAGGCGGGAGAGCGTGACCGCCGGATAAACCCCTGCTCCAGAGCCTCGGCCACGTATTTCTCGATAGCCTCCTTCTCAGGCTCAGAAAGAGGATAAATATGGGACCGAGGAGGGTTTTTTCCTGGAATCAGGTCGATCGCGCAATCCCAGGGATGATGCGGAGGAAGACTAGTAGCCCTTGATACGGAGAATACCTCCAAGAGGTCCGTGTATTGTGAGGGGATCTGTACAGGAGTGCTGGCATGGGGATTTTCAATTGTGGTGGAGTGTAAGGGAAAACTCGGAACAGAACAAGTGTTGTGACATAAATTGGCAAACACATCACATAGTTTCTTGGTCCCCCACATAAGTGGATTATAGAGCCGTAACCAGGGGATACCTTATATAATAGAGTGAGACTGGAGTAAAATTATAAGTGGATATTTTTCTGTGTGGGTCTGATGGACTGTGATAGAAATAGGGACTGTGACTAAACTCAAGGACATATTGCAAATAAGATGACCGTCAAGGGCATGAACTGTGACAGATTTGGCTAACGACACGGTCGGGATACGGAGGGACGAGACGAGGGACTGTGATATGAAATTCCCAACCGATCCCGAATCTATAAGGGAAAAAACAGAAGGGACAGGGTTATAACCAGACAAAGAAACAGACAAAACAAACTGATTAGCCAACGATATTACCGACACCCGTGGGGAAGCGGGCTGCCTCGGTCGAACAGGACACTGGAGTTGCCAATGCCCCGCTTGCCCACAGTACAGACAGACCCCTGCCTCGAGACGCTGCTGACGGACTTGGTACTGGGATGCCCCCAGCTGCATCGGCTCGGAGACGGACTCGTCGAGGGCAGGGACGTGGGTGACTGGTGGAGACGAATGAGGCTGAGTGCTTCGATGCTGGACCGTAGAGGGACGTGATACTGGTGTCGACCTGCTAGTTTTCTCCCTCAGGTGTTGGTCGAGGGAAATGGCGAGCTCGATCACCTCCTCGAACGACTTTCCTGTGTCCCGGCACGCGAGCTCGCGCTTCACCTCCTGACTGAGCCCCTCTCGGAAGGTGGTGAGAAGAGCCTCGTCATTCCACCCACTGCTCGCGGCCAGAATCCGGAACTCCAGGGCGTAATCACAGACAGAACGGGATCCTTGCCGCAACCTGAGAAGTCGAGTCCCGCTCTTCTGTCCCTGCCCCGGGTGGTCGAAGACCGTCTGGAGTTGCTGACTGAAAGTGGCGTAGGAGGTAGTGTAAAGCCCGTCCTTTCAGCCTCTGGATCACCGTCGCGATCCGCTGCCTCTCTGTGAGTCCAGGATTGTCTGCGAAGAACAGTTCATAGGCCAGAAGGAAGTTCTTGCACCCGTTCGGATCCCCGGTGCATCTCTCAGGGAGAGCCGAGTGGTGCAGATATCGGATGGAACCTCCTTCTGGCTGGGCAGCGGCTACTGGTGGTGCTGGAGCTGGAACTGGACCCTGAGGCACCATGGCTTGCCGCAACACTCGTAGACGTCCGAGGACCTCCTGCATGGTCTGGGTCTGGAATTCCAGCTGCTGATGGTGCTCCAGGAGCTGCTGCTGAACCACGGGAACTGATGGATGTGGAGGAGCAGGGGGCGTCTGGTCTCCAGGCAGGGGAACCGCTGAGGCGTCCAAGGGGAATGTTTTTTGGAGTTTGTATTCTGTTACGGCTTTCGCTGCAGAATGAGGGAAAGGGGAGGACGCGCTCAGCAGTTAGTCAGTCTTTAATGAAATGAAGAACAGAAATAGCCACACAGAACACTAAACAAAAGACTCGTGCTCCGCAAACGAACAAAAGAAAACAAGAACTTAGGAAACCGGACGTGACGCTGCTCGGCTCAAAAAACAGGGATCAAAACAGACGTGGCTGAGGAACTGGCGGAGATCACTGAGGTCAGGGTAAAGCTGGAGGAGCACAAGCCTACAAAACAAAAGAGAACCAAGGTTAAACTTCATAAGACAGGAAATCGACAGATAAGCAAACAAATACAAACTCAAAGAGGAAACTGGACCGACTGAGCTATATATAGGGACAACAAAAGAGATGCAGGTGAAACTCAGGAAAACGAGGGACAGGTGAGTGACATTAATGGGACGTGACACAATAGGAGAAGACACACTTGGAAGGGAACCTAGTGAGGGTGGACAAAAGTAAAGGGATGAACTAATACTCAGGAGACGGGTTCGGGAAGGACGTAATGGAGACGAGGTGGTCGTCACAACGATAACTTAATTCTACTCAATATGAATTTTCTCCCGTTGTTAAACGAAGTAAAATTTATATTTTGATTAGCTGCTACTGATAATAAGAATTATAAGAATATTTAGTAAATATATATGTAAACATATTAATTGTGGTGTAGGTCGAAGAGGAAAAAAAAAGTAATTTTATGGATTTAGAATCAGATTTGTTAAAGACCGACATGGCAGCAAACAACACTGAGTGTGAGCCTGAACTGTGTCACTCATAAACATCAGAAAAAGAAAACAAAACAGACAACCATACAAATATTAAATCAATATATTTCTGTAAAAGTCAACTGTCACACAATTTATAAGCAACTGTAAAACAATCTAAAATCAGCTGTAAAACATTCTAAGGGTTTATCAACTCACAAAGCATTCATATTCGCTTAGTTAAGCTAAAAAATGATTCTACAGATGATCATCACTGTTAGTGCCTCTAACTCTTCCCCCTGTCACACACACCTACCCATTAGGGGTGTGCAGAGTGGCATCTATTTGTATCTGTATTTGTATTTGAGTAAAGTTTAATAATGCAGTGCACAAACAACGTCAACGCCCCTGCCCCCAATCTACTCCTGAACTTAAGTGTGACACTGTCACACACACACCCATCAGATTCTATAACTCCTCCCCCTGTCACACACACACATCAGACTACATAACGCCTCCCCCTGTCTCACACTCACCCATAAGACTCTACAACTCCTCCACTGTCACCGACCCATCAAACTCTTTAAATCCTCCCCCTGTCTCACACACCCACCCATCAGACTCTATAACTCTTCCCCCTGTCACACACACACCCATCAGACTCTATAACTCCTCCCCATCACACATCCACCCATCAGACTCTATAACTCCTCCCCCTGTCACACAAACACACCCATCAAAATCTATAACTCCTCCCCCTGTCACACACACACCCATCAGACTCTATA
>JBBMFX010002531.1:0-13417 GCA_037832545.1 Rhabdalestes septentrionalis | reverse complement strand
TTTGTGTTGGTGTGTGTTTTTGGGTGTGTGTGTGTGTGTGTTTGTGTTAGGGTGCGTGTCTTTGTGTGTGTGTGTATTTGTGTTAGGGTGTGTGTTTGTGTGTGTGTATGTGTGTGTGTGTGTGTGTGTTTGTTTTAGGGTGTGTGTTTGTGTGTGTGTATGTTTGTGTGTGTGTGTGTGTGTGTGTATTTGTGTTAGTGTGTGTGTTTGTGTGTGTGTATTAAATAAACCTCTCCTGTGTTGTGTTGTCCTCCAGGTGGACAATGGGAAACAGAACGAACATGAGCAGAGCAGCATAATCGAGCACATGCGTCTGATGCTGGGCGTGCTGTCGGCGGTGCGCGTGCGGGCGGAGGGTGCGGGCGAGTGGCAGGAGGACTCCGGGCTCGGCCTGTACCGCGGCCCCGAGGACACCGTCCCCCCCGGCGCCCACGCCGCCGCCCCCAGTGCGGAGGGCGGTCCCAGCGTGCAGCAGAAGATGACGGCGCTGGAGAACATAGTGTGTGTTCTGAACCGGGAGGTGGAGCGGACCGCCCTCAGACTGGAGGCGCTGACCCGCCAGCACCAGCTGGACCAGGAGAAAATCGAGAACCTCTCCAACAAGGTGCGTCCCGTCCCCAGCAGCTCACAGCCCCCGACCCCTCCAGTCCTTCCAGAGCTTCACCGCAGTCTCTTCTTTCTTTTGGCACAGTTCCAGGCTGCTCCCTGTGTCTTGCGGCCGCTGCTTTAGAAGGCACTGCATCTTTCTGTAGGTAATGACTGGAGACAAAGCCATTACAGATAAAGAACACATGTTAAAGTCGTGTCTGGTGTAACCTGTTGCAGGTATAGATAAAAAAATCGAAACACCGGTGGATCCTCATGCACGAGGCCCTTGTCGCCTCCAGATGCTTTGCTTCCCGAAATTCAGCCCACTGAGAAGTTTAACTTTGCGTTTTCTTCCAGCATTTCCTTTATTTCACGTGCGGTTCGGCAGAAGAGCCATTGCTGTCTCTGCCGTACATCCCTGCATCCCTTACTCATCCTCTGTGACGGGTGTTTCCATTTTTTTGTTGTAGTACCTGATCGCCTGAAGTGTAATCCCATGTATTTTAGCACACTGCATGTTCTCTGCAAGGACTCCGCACTGAAGGCGACGCGCCTCCATCCTGTCTGTTCCATTATCAGAGACATCCGGCATGTTTTCTCATTTCTGGGTGAACATGTAACATTCACTCCCCACGCCCATTCTCCACTTCTGTCTTAAAGGGTTCCTCCGTTTAAAGGGTTCCTCTGTCTTAAAAGGTTCCTCCGATTAAAGGGTTCCTCTGTTTAAAAGGGTTCCTCCGTTTTAAAGGGTTCCTCTGTTTTAAAGGGTTACTCCGTTTAAAGGGTTCCTCCGTTTAAAGGGTTCCTCCGTTTAAAGGGTTCCTCCGTTTAAAGGGTTCCTCCGTTTTAAAGGGTTCCTCTGTTTAAAGGGTTCCTCTGTTTAAAGGGTTCCTCTGTTTTAAAGGGTTCCTCTGTTTTAAAGGGTTCCTCCGTTTAAAGGGTTCCTCCTTTTAAAGGGTTCCTCCTTTTAAAGGGTTCCTCCTTTTAAAGGGTTCTCCGCTTAAAGGGTTCCTCCGTTTAAAGGGTTCCTCCATTTTAAAGGAGTGGATCTTTAGGTGATTTGCAGAAAACATCAAGGCTACATGACAATTCAGAGAATTTAGTGAAAACGTCACTCTGTATTTAAAAAGCTCTTTGAGCTCCAGGGGACTGAAAGCGGTTGAGAAAACAAGACGCAAGGTGCAGATTATAGTTTTTTTGACAATTTTCTCAGGGCATGTTAGTGTTTCTCAGTCTCGTCTAGTTTTAAAAACCTGAATTCCAAAGACTAATACGGTGCTTTTGCAGAGGATTATGCAGAATGTGCAAAAAGTTTGGATTATGATCTGAATCTTGAACTGATCTCTCTTTGGTCTGTGTTTTTATGTGTTTGTGTGTGTGTGTGTGTGTATTTGTGTTGGGGTGTGTGTGTGTGTGTGTGTGTGTGTGTTTTTGTTGGGGTGTATGTGTGTGTACATTTATGTTTGGTTGTGTGTATGCATGTGTTGTATATGTATGTGTGTGTGTGTGTGTGTGTGTGTGAGACAGGTGCGTCAGTTGGAGAGGACCCTCACCATGCGGGACCTGCAGCTGTCTGAATCGGAGCAGGCGCTGCGGGAGCTGCAGTTCTGTACGTACGACGGCGTTTTCGTTTGGAAGATTTCGGATTTCTCACGCCGCAGGCAGGATGCGCTGGGGGGGCGCTCCCCCGCCATGTTCTCACCAGGTGGGTTATTAGTAACAAGTCAGTTCTATTAGTAACACGGTGGTTCTATGAGCTTTAGCCTGTTGAAATGATCCAAGTCTGGAATTTGGATATGTAAGGGGAAGCTGGTGGTTAGGGAGTCGGCCCTGAGATCGGAAGGTCGTAGGTTTGAATCCCAGGATGGCCAGTGGCACCACTGAGGTACTCTTGAGCATGGTACCATCCCCTCACACTGCCCGCCACGTTGGTGGCAGCCCACTGCTTCAATTTGTGAATTGGTTAAATGTATTAATTGAGTTGATTGGGTTAAATGTAGAGAAATGTAGAGAGACTTTACTTGGATTTTACTTCGTTCCATTCAGGGGTTCTATCTGAAAGTACCACATTGAATAAATAAAGAATGGGATCGTGTTTTTGCTTTGATATTTTGAAAACATTGATGTCTAGACTTCTGCCACAAACAAATCTGTTATGATTCTGGTTCTTTCTACTGGAATTCTACATATAGTTCCATTTTCAGTGTTTTGATAAAAATGAAACAAACAGTCAATCCTGTGTTTCACTTTCGTTTAGGATCACAGAGTAAAATCCCCCTACTGATCTTTTTCAAAACATTGTGTATTGAGTCAGTGTCTGACCTTTTAGTGTAAAGCATGGGTGTCGAGTCTTATACACAAAGTGCTGGTATGACTGGTGTGAGGTTTTAATTCATTATGTTTATTGGCATTTTTATTCAAAGCGACTTGCAATCCACTGACTGCAAGGGACAGTCCCTGGAGCAGCTTCAGAATCAGAATGAATCAGAATCAGAATGCCTGTGTGTGTCTGTTTCAGCCTTCTACTCCAGTAAATATGGATATAAGATGTGTTTGCGGCTCTACTTGAATGGGGACGGCACAGGCCGAGGTTCGCACCTCTCCCTCTTCTTCGTGGTGATGAGGGGCAAATACGACGCCCTGCTCAAGTGGCCTTTCAGTCAGAAGGTGAGTAATGTGCCTTTAAATGGGACCTATTATGCAAATTTCCCTTTAGTTCTAACAGACTTATGGGCTACAAAACAAGTTCATGAAGTTCCTTGCACAAAATCACGCTCGCATAAAAAGAAATCGCCAGCTTTGTTCTTCACATTATCAGGCCGTTGCAAAATTGGCCCCCACCTGATGTCAGATGAAGGCAATTTGCATAGACCTGCTCCTCATCACTTGAGACCCCGCCCACTTGCCTGTTGCTTGTCACGCCTTTCAGCGGCCATCTTGGGTCTTTGCAGGTCTATGTTGCTGAGTTCAGACGTTCCTGATCACTGCAGTGACAAAAACTCACTTTAAACAACCTCCGCTTTTGGTTAAGGCAAAGAAATTGCAGTGAAAATACACAAATCACGGCGTGAAATACGTGTTTTATTCCCGTATACATTGAGGCTCTGCTGTGCCCCAACACCAGATCAGCCATTATACCTGTTAGTTTTAGGAGCACGGAGAAGCCGAGCGCAATGTTTACCGGCACACGTGCAGTGTTCGTCTCGCTCTGGGTCCGACTCGGTATCAAACATGTAGGACTGGATACCGCCTATTTTCTGCCTTTTCCTCGTGTGTTAAGTGTCCCAATACTTTTGTCCACCCAGTATATCTCTCATGCATTCTCCCTTTCATCCTTCCTTCAGCCTAGTCACCACACAGGTTAGGACCGCTGTCACAGACTGAAGGGAAGGAAGGAAAGAAAGAAAGAAAGACTTTTACTGGTGTTAAGGACATGGATTCTAATGTAAAATCCAAAAGTTACAAGCATGGGATGTGGGGCGTGGCCAGCAACAACTTATTTGCATAAATGGGACAGAGCCTGAAACGGCAAACTGTGAAGAATAATTTTTAAAAAAATTTCACAAACATGTTTTGAAAAGCCTCTAGACCTTATTTTTAAGGTGAGTTTTGCATAGTACTTAAACTTTCATCTCGAAATCCTTCCTGGTGAATAGCCTCCATGTGTAAACACTCGCATCCTCCTCTCTCTCAGGTAACTCTGATGCTGTTGGATCAAAACAACCGGGAGCACATCATCGACGCCTTCAGGCCCGACATCAGCTCCACATCCTTCCAGAGACCCATCAGTGAGATGAACATCGCCAGCGGGTGCCCGCTTTTCTGCCCCCTGGCCAAGCTGGCAGGGAAGGGCTCGTATCTACGAGATGATACTATTTTCATTAAAGCAATTGTAGATCTCACTGGGCTTTAGTCTGCTAAAAAACCTGAAGATAGCAATTAATACTATAACTATATTAATTAAAGTGTCATATACTTACCGGAAGCCTATAGACAGTCTGATACTGGTCTGCACTGTTTGCGTCAAAATGTTCCTTATACAGTGCCTTGCAAAAGTATTTACCCCCCATGGCATTCTCTTTATCCTGTTCTCTTACAGCCTGGAATTTAGCAGGGGTTGTATCATTTAATCATTTAATTTACCCACTTTGCAGATTTTATTTGTCAAACAAGAAATAAGACAAAAAAAGAAAACCTGAATGACTAGTTTGATTATATTTTTTTAGATTTTTTTTTTTTTTTAGGTCCGTCTCTTATAATTAAATCGAATGTACCATTTAAATTCCAGGTTGTATGGGAACAAAACAGAGGGAAGGCCAAGGGGGGTGAAACCTTTTGCAAGGCACTTTAGGCTTGGCAAACCTTACTTTAAACCAGAATCAACATTATTTGAAGAATGTAAAGTTCAAGGGGGCAAAAAACTATTACGTGCATAAAGCTATTATCACTTACCAAGATATGAAATACCTGTAAAATAGCAACTTTTTTCTAAAATAAGTCTGCTTATACAGTAATAAGGACTTTTACACTCCACGTCCAGGTATATGAGAACCGTTTAATCAAACCTGCATTTTGGATTCCACCTTAATCGCAACACTTTTGGTTTTACTGTATGTATGTGTATATATTTATATAAATATTTCCTGTTCTCGCGACATAGGACGTATGTGAAGTCTACATAGAGATAGCAGAATATAGAATGTATGCCTAGTATTAAACAGGGACGCGGATGAATAAATGGATCAGTTCCTGCAAGACAGATCCTGGCCTACTTTTGAAGCCTAACCTCGTGTATATATAAATGTTACAGATATAAATGAATTTGTGGTTTTACAACGAGCATCTGAAAACGGTGCCTGTGTAAGGCAACGGTGAAAGTTATACTGATACAAAGATATAAATATATAAAAAGTACTTATACATAGTATACTATAATAAGATCTTTATTTTTTTAATTATATATATAAATACAATACATTTGATGCAATATATAATGATAGATATATGTAAATAAATATGCATTGCGTCTTCAGCTGATAACTGAGGATGCGAATGTACAAAACTAGCAGTAGCAAACGCAATAATGACGAATTGCGTGAGTACGTATTTGCTTCCTCCGGTTGAGAGCATGCTGACGTTTCTCACGGGATCTCTGCTTATTGTTTTTTTTCTTTCCTTTCTTGTGTTTGCCTCTGTCTCGACTCTTTCTGTTTAGGTCTTTCCTCGAACTCTGATGGTATTGTGGCGGGTGGGTTTCTCCCCATTTGCTTCATTGCTGTTGCTGGTTGTGGGGTTGTTGGGACCCGCTTGCTTCCCCCAGTCTTTAGCCGATCTTGTAGTGAGTTTTGTGTTGGCTAACATGCGTTAGCATGGTGTTGTGTGGCTAATATACGTGGTTTTTTTTGCGGTCTCTGCCGCTTCGGGTCGCCCTGTGATTTTTATTTTTTTACTTCCGAGAGTCATGCTGCGTCTTGCCCTAATCTCCTGCCTGGCAATGCAGCTGAAATACTCTCGACCTGAACTTATGCCATTCTCCAATGGACTCTTACAATATGTGCCGGGAAATTGCTGGGCCCCCATGCTACATCCACCGCTCTAAAAGAGGACCCTCCATAATCGACGGCTCTGATTCATTCATCCCGAAAGTATGGACATCTTGTTTGTCTGCGATTTTGTAAAATGTAGGCGGACAGAAAAATCAACTGTGATGATCCCTGTACTCTACCTTAACTCTAAAGTGTGGCTTTATCACACCACTTCTGAAAAAACATGGACTTGATCCTCACACTCCCAACGACTTCCGGCCAATCTCAAATCTTCCCTTTCTATCTAAAGTCGTAGCTGCTCAAGTCCATACTCACCTAATCTTCAAAAACCTATATGAATCTTTTCGATCTGGATTTCGCACTAGAAACAGCTCTCCTAAAAATAACTAAAGACATATTCCTATCTGCAGATTCCAGTCTCATCACAATCCTCATCCTCCTCGACCTTGGTGCTGCCTTCGACAGCATCAACTATCCATCCATCCATCCTCCTCTCACGTTTCCGGAATTCTGGGATACAATATTCATGATTAAAAGAGATTTATTGTCAATTCACATTTATGCGCAAGACATACTTGGGAATCAGTATGTTTCTTCTGTTGTTCATACCCATAATACAAAAAATGTTAATCTAGATCAAAACATTTGAATTTAATTACAATAGACATTCTATATAGACTAAATAAGACAAACAAATAAATAAGGCAGGTACAGCCCATGCCTGGTTCACCTCCTATCCTTCCAACAGACAACATTACATCTCCATCAGTAAATGCAAATCCTTCACGTTCACAGGTATGGCGTCCCCCTAAGCTCTGTACTCGGTCCCATCCTTTTCATCCTTTACATCCAGAATTTTGCCGTAAACACTCATGGCTCATTGATCCCTCCATCAACGTTCGCAACCTCATTTAAGTTACCAAATCAGCCTTCTTGCACCTCAGGAAGATTGTTCGCCTTCGCCTTTCCAATCCTTCACTGCAACTGAAACTCTTATTTACTCTTTATCTCATCACCTCCAGACTCGATTACTGCAACAGCATTCTGTACAGACTTACATTCAAAACCTAAATAAACTACAGTGCGTCCAGAAATCTGCTTCAATGGTGCGACCACATCATCTGTCGATGCACAACTCCTCACAGCAGCTAGGAACCAGTGCCGGACTCAGGAGACCCTCTGGAAAGCCCTTCCCACCCACATCAGGCAATCAAAGACTCTATCCTCCTTCAAGCACATACTCAAAGTCCATCTCTTCCAACTTGCCTTCTCTAGCTGATATTCAAGCTATGAATTCCATGCTGACTACCATCTAATATTGTCTGTATTTTTGTCCCATGTCCATATGTTTCTCGTTTCTTTACTCAGAATTGTCCGTCTTTGAGTTAATTACAGCGCTTTATAAATTCAATTACTGTTACTAATATTATTATTATTATTATTATTAATATAAAAAATACGATCACCTGTATCGTAGAGTATCATATACTAGAAATGATTAATTTGAGGAATTGAAATAAGAGGACATGTACAAAGTCGGATAAAGTTCAGCTGTATCACTGCCAGTGAGGTGAGGAGTAGGCTATCATAAGCTATCGTCCAGGTTTCGTGAAATAATCGCTTCTGTAGGAAAATACAGTAGAAATATCTACCGCTGGACCTCATGACTCAGATTCAGATATCAAGTAATCCATGACTTTCATCAAGGTAAAATCTATACCCACGCTACTTCATTGACAGAGGCAAAACCTTTCGAAGATGTCGGCTACACCTGTGGAAAGTGGTGCACGACAGAAGCCTTGAGTGCGAGAGCGACAAAAATTTGTGGTGTCAAGCAATTTAAAAAAATTTATCTAAAATTAACATTTATCTAAGAACTATTTCTACACTGTTCATGTATAGTATATAAAGCAAAAATTTGACATAATATGCTGAGGGGAATAAATCCAAAGTGAGAACAATAATAGAACTATATCCAACTATAAGCTGCAAGTTAAGACAAGAAATGTTTTAATGTATGTGTCTGATATAATGCTTCTGGTTCTCCTGCATACAATGTATCTTAAGGGATCCGGCCATTCCAACTCGGACCGCCGGGTTCGCTCCTAAACGCTTTGCGTTGTGGTGATATTTTACATGTTATGTAATTTCTTGCATGAATCGTAAATAACGATACTCCCAATTGTACGTTTTTTCTGTTTTAAAAGGAAAACTTTGCCTTCACTGAGCGGCACGTTCTCGTATCGGGTCAAGGTCACATGGTGTGAACCTTTTTTTTTTTTTACACGCAATTTTCTTCTGCGATTAATTGATCGAAATTTATCGACCACATAAAAAAAAAAAAAAAAAAAAAAAAAGGTGAACTTTCTAGTTTTCTGTATCATTTGTTTATTAAACCCAGCGCATTAGTGAGAATAGCTGCAGGATCTGCTTCATTTGACAGATTGCAATGAGAAAAAAGGGGATTCTGTGGTGATGATTAAGAAAAAAAAACAGGTTTTAGTGGAAAAGTTTCCTGACAAGCAGGAAGTCTTGAACTGTAAAACTATCCAGCTTACAGTGTGAACCAGAGCGCTGAAGTTGATCTTCTTTCTTTAAAAGAAAGAGTCTATTAAAAACCGAACTGGTAGAAACCAAATGGCCCAACTTTTATAAAGTGATCAATATTTTATTTAATTCATATATTTATTTAACATAAGCATGTACCACAATCTTTACTGAAACAATATACTCCACTTTTTACATCATTCCATTTCTTCTTTGTGGTTATAATCTTTTTATAATGCTCAAATGTAGCAATGCAATTACACAGCAGTGGTAATAATGTGAGAGATTGTTAATGGCATCATACTGGTTCAAAATGTACTTTAAACTGGGACTTTGAAGGAGTGGAAGAAGACGAGGCTGTAGATCATGTTGCACTAGATAAGAATGGACCGCTGAGAAGGTTTGAGTGACGTGGCAGGTGATAATGAATACATTATGGATAAAATCTAATCATTAATTCAATATTAGTTTATTATGCATTTAGTAAAGTTGGTTTTTGTTTGTTTGTGTTCTTTTAGAAAGGCTTGTTTTGATTTTGTATGGGCTTGGGCTTTAGATGGATGCAGAAAATGAAACATGCAAATATGTAATGGACCCAAACCCCTATAAAATGTGTGTTGGGTTGCTAGAACGTATGTTAGGTTGCTAGAACGTATGTTGGATGTTCTTGTTCGAGGGGCCTAAGTACTATTCTGCTTTAAGAAATGAGATAAACCTTTATTAGTACCAAAAGTGAGTGATTTGCATTGTCACAGCAGTAAATAGACAAAACAATGGACTAGAATAAAGTAGACCACACTTCGAAACCAGTAGGGCAAAATGAAATGAGTGCTTTACAATTAATACAATTACTTGATTGAGTTTCTTTTATTTTTGTGATCTTGAGGTGGTTTAACTGTAATCTTTATATGTAACTTTGTAACTGCATGTGAGAAAATCAATAAAGGATTTTACACCTATTGTTTAATTCCTTATTCCGTTATTCTTAGTATTAACAAGGGAAACGTGGCTTAAATATTGTGGGAGGCTTTCAACACTCCGAGTGCAAATTACACCGAACACCCTAAATCATTATTAAAGTAATGAAACAAAGTGCAATTTGTAAAGCAACATTTACATTATTTATATCAGTGGCAAAGATTATTCACTGTATAAACAGTAAATCACATATTGGACTTAATTTCTGGCCTATTTTATTAGTTATGACATTTAACCTAGTATTATTTATACAAGTGTTGAATTCTGGTGTTTTCTCTAAACTTCTTTTTAATTCCAGTGAGTGCCAAGTGAAGACTCGCGTCATACTGAAGTGAAATAGTGATTTCTTTTTACTTGGGCATGTACAAAAACAGACTAAATTAGATCTCACACAAATAAAGGATTTACAAAAGAAGACATGCCCTCCCCTCTCGAGGAGTCCGCCTTGCCGGAGAGATTGGCCTGATTTACTTGTTTTGCAGGGGACTTGTTTGGATTTTTATGGGTTATTTTATTTAGCACTTCCTATTTTGCTGCTGATGCAGTTGAAGTCTTAAAGATAAGATAAACCATTATTAGTCCAACAAGGGAGAAATGTACGTTGGTTTATGGAACTCTTATGCAATTTTTTTAAATTAATTTAAAAATAAATACATCTGTCTATGTATCAGTGGTGGCTGCTGTAAGACTACAAGGGAAGCTCTGATTCCTCCAAAATTAAATACTCAAATATATCGTATTTATATTGCTTTTAGATCGAGTTCAACTTCATGATTAGCTCGTTCAGAACCGACTTTCTTTTCACACATTTCCATGCAGCACAGAGCATTAAACCTCCTTGGGCTCTATGGACACTCACACAGCAGCGTGCCTCACTGCAGAAAAGCTGGACAGTGATTGGATAAATATGGGGGGAGCCATACATTGTGCGGAAAAGAAAGGAAAAACTAATTTACATATATATGTATAAATAAATAAATAAATGGGGGAAAAAAGGGGAAAAAACCCCACTAAAGTTAACAAGAGACAGAAGGAAACTGTATTAATCCAAGATGCATTTCCCTTTACATACAATGTCTTGTAGGGATGAGGGTAATGAGGGAGCCCAAATTCTACCATAATTATCATCATCCTTTATTTGACCTGTTTCTATACCATTGTGCAGTGGTGGGTGGTTCATCCCTAATCCATTGTGTCAGGATGCATTTCCGAGCAAGTAATAAAAGTTTATCACATAATTTGTAGGCTAGCCTATTTAAGGACCAACTTCTAGGGGGGGGACTCGGCAGAATAAAACCTGGTTCCTTCTGAACTGTGGCCTTCAATAGCATGCTAAGCTTTTTGGCTATTTTGCTCCAAAAATGTGAAATTAAAGGGCATTCCCAAAAACAATGGATATATGTCCCAATAGTGCTTTTACACTTAACACACATTGGAGAAAGTTGCTTGTTTATTTTATTTCGAACAGATGGGGTGATGTGTAGCCTATGAAGAAGTTTGTATTGGATTTCCCTTAATCTGTTGCAAAGAAACGTTGATCTAACACACTCCACTGTTTGCTTCCAATCATCGTCAATGTATTCTGTGCCCAAATCACGTTCCCATTTCCTTGTAGTCGGATAAATATTTTCAGGGTTTAATGAGTATAAAAATGTATAAAAGCTAGAAATAAAATGTTTTGTGTCTTTTCGTTTAAGGAGAAATCCTTCAGCAGGATTAAAGGAATGGTTATGGCAAGTCGGACCAACAATGGAGTGTATAAAATGACGTATTTGGAGATATCCATAAAAATGATTCTGTGGGATGGCAAACTTCTGTTGAACTTGTTGAAAAGACATAAGTGCTTCATCTTTAAATAGATCACTTATGAGTGTAATCCCTTTCCTATGCCAGTTATCAAAAACACTATTCTCAACACCAGGTGGGAAGTTTTTATTTTGAGTTAGGGGGGTTAAAGCTGACAAGGTCCCTTTGCACCCAAGGTATTTCAAGATGTCATGCCAAATTTGAAAGGAAGTGCCAACAATGAGGTTGCATTTCACATCAGAGGGGAGCTGAGTCTTTTTGTTATGCGTTATCTGACCCAATAAGGCTAAAGGGCTAACCGCCCAATCATCGGCATTTGGTTGAGATTCTGTGTGCGCATATATCCATTCCCACACTGTACGGGCATTACAGGCCCAGTTGTAAAACAGCAGATTAAGGAAAGCCATACCACCCTCATCTGGTGGCAGCTGCAGAATTCTAACCCGGAGTCTGGGTGTTTTTTACCCTGCCAAATAAATGTTGAGATCATTTTTTCTATAGATAGAGAGGTTTTTCTTGAGATATATAAAGGAACCATTTGCATTGGGTAGAGAAGTCTAGGGAGCAAGTTCATCTTTATAAGACTCATCCTTCCCATCCATGAAAGTGGAAGTTTTTGCCATCTTTTTATGGTTGTTATTATGGGTAAAACATTAAGTTTCCATAGTTCTCCAATAGATGGCGATACCCTAATGCCCAAGTGTGTAAATGGAAGTGGGCAGGAGGGGGGGGTTTCCTGGGGATTCCCAAGAGGCATAGCCTCAGATTTACTATAGTTTACTTTATAAAATGACTTTATAATTGATAAGACATTTGGGATTGAGACGTTAGGGTTTGTAATAAACAGCAGGATATCATCTGCATATAAGGCAATTTTATGCCTGGTGTTACTCAGTTTTACTCCATGGACATCTCTATGAGCCCTGATACTCTCTGCCAGTGGCTCTATTGCAAGGGCAAAGAGAAGTGATGAGAGAGGGCAACCCTGTCTTGTCCCTCTATCCAAAGGGAACGGTGAGGTTTGAAATCCATTTGTTAGTACACAAGCCTCAGGTGACTGGTACAGGGTCTTCACCCATCTAATAAAGCCCTCACCCAATCCAAACTTTTCTAGAGTATCAAACATATATTTCCATTCCACACGGTCAAAAGCTTTTTCTGCATCCAGGGATACAGAAAGAACATGCTGTTTGTCTGTGTGGCCATTTGGATAACATTAAGGAGTCTTCTCATATTCGTCCATGGATAACTCTTACCTATGAAACCTGTTTGGTCAGAGTGTACTACAGTAGGTAAATACAGCTCCAGACGCCTTGTTAATATTTTTGCCAGGATCTTAGCATCGGTATTAATCAGGCTGATGGGTCTATATGATGCACAGTCATCCGCAGGTTTACTATTCTTTAATATAAGGAAAATGTTTTGGTAAGCCACCCTTCTCAAAGGAGTCAAGGTACATGAAAGTAAGAGGGTCCACCATGTCCTAATATAGAACTCAGGTCCAAAGCCATCTGGGCCTGGGACCTTGCCATTACGAAGGGAGCGGATGGCACACAGGACCTCCTCTTTTGTAATAGGCCGGTTCAAAACTCTTTGTTGCTCCTCATTAAGAGATGGCAAAGTAATTTTATCTAAAAAACATTTCCTCCTTTCATTACAATCTGTTCCCTCAGTGGAAAATAGTTTACAGTAAAACCTAGCTAGCTGCGGTCAGTTTTTTTTAATACAAACTGAGATGATGTATTTCTAAATACTTCCTCCAATTTCTTGATCATACTCTCTAGCTCCAACTGTTTTTCAAGGGAACGTTTCTTTCTAGCAGACATATACGAGATAATGCAACCATGCATAAAGGCCTTAGCCGTTTCCCATAGCAAAGATGGGCTTGTACCAGGTAGGTTGTTTGTTTGCATAAAAGAGCCCCAATGTTTTTTAAGGTAATTGCTGAAGTG
>JBBMFX010002523.1:0-13418 GCA_037832545.1 Rhabdalestes septentrionalis | reverse complement strand
AATTTGCTTTTTTTCCCTCCTGTTTTTGTTTTGTTCCAATGCACCCAAAGGGAATACACATGTGGATAGCAAATCATATGCTAATTCAATAGTTTTCAGTGAGAAATATTTGATTTTCTGGAAAAATTTCAGGGGTACCAACAATTATGTCCACGTGTGTATAGTGATGACTTCTATTGCTGATATTCTTCCAAGGTATAAATGTAATTATGTTACCTTTTTTAACATTGTAATATTTTCCTAAGATCCACACGGGTTCATCAGTGTCAGGCAAGTCTTCTAGGTACTCGGAGAACACGTTGATCTGGTTTTCATACTTGGCTAAAACTGGAACAATAAAAATTTTGACAGCTATGGGAGACATTTGTCAGAGAAAAAAAGTAAATACGAATAACAATGTTCCCTAAATATGACTGTTGCATACAGTCGATAGAGTCAGGACTGGAAAACATTACTATACAGACAGTAGATTTTTCAGCATTTTTGAAAATCTCACCATTTTTTTCTCGCGATCATCAAAATATCTTCAGTGCAATATGATCAATAAGCTTGTCTACTGACCCCCTCGAGTATTGCAAACGGACAGAGTAAGTTAACTGACGTCGCTACCTTAAATATGAGCAACAACTATGTGAGTCACTCAGTGCCGGGTAGGATGCGTTCAGGCCACCACCAAGGAACAATGAGAAAACTTAAACTCAGTTACGAAACCCTTCCTTGAAGAAACAATTCTCAAGGAACCGACTTGACCAATTTACTCCCGAAGATTTCCAACGTTGGCAACGATATACACGCGATAAACAAACTTAAACGATCAATATTAGTTTGATATTACTGTTGTTTTGTTTTCAAATTTCTTACCTGCCTCCATCCTGTGCTGTCATCGGTCTTTAAAGTCAAAGAAACAAATACAACGCGCTTGACTGTGGGTAATGGAGTACATTTCGCGTTGTCCATCGGGTAAAAGCAAGAAAAATAAACTACATCTCCCATATTTGCCAGAATGAACGTAGTCCTAACGTCATCAAACATGGCAAAGCATTGTTGATATTGGAGTCTTTCAATGACCTCGACGCCTCAGTGGTTACGTCACATGTTTTTTGTGTTTTGCCAGTTGTCTGTAGTTAGTTCTCTGTATTGTTATTAGAGACTTTGCTTCGGATAACACACAAGTTGAGACACATCTACTAGTACATCTACTAAGGTATTATATGAACTGCCGGATGTGAAAACGCCGTTAGCTGGTCTGGGTTTGCTCTGTTAAATGCGTTGGCAGGAACAAGCTAAACTACTAGCTAGCTTAGCCTATCACTGAAAAACAATGATGAAAAAAGCAGGAAATATGATGTGATTTAAAGACATGTATGTTTATTTCTGCACGTTAACGTCTCGGTATAATGTCTCTAGGTTTTTCTGGATTGTTGTTTATTGCTTTAGCTTCAGTTTTAGGTAGATGTTCGAGTATTACATTCACTTTAGAACATTTTCAAGAATATTTTCATATTCCAATACTGATTAAATACCGATTACCTATTATGGTCATCATGTTAGTCTGAATGTTCGACCAAACCAGGTTTCTAAATGGTGTTTTGATCAGTTCACTTAATAAAGACCAGTGCACTGGATATAAAAAGTCTGATAATATTTACTGCTCACCTATAATGACCCTATGATCCATCGCCAGCAACAGTACTTAAACTGATATATCTGTCATGTATCGCTTTCTGAATGAGTAAAGACACGTAACGCAGGATTTCCAGTAATAGTTTATCCAGTTATCTCTATCTGTCGAAGTATGTATTGGTAACTTGTTGGGTGCCAGACTTATAGATCAGTTCTATCCAGCAATGGGAAGGACTCATGCCTGCTTACCACTGCAGTGGCAGGATTTAGAACCACTGGTCTATAAATAGCCAGTTAGCTATAAAAACTTTATTTTAGCTTTGTAGTGTTCTAACAAAATGTTGTTACTTTCCTTTTGATAGATAATTTGAATTCAAGCTGAGATAGCACGCGCAAGATGTCGTACGTCTTTGTCAACGATTACCTGCAGACCACAGTGCCTTTGCTGCAGGCCTGCATTGATGGTGACTTGGGGTACACCAAGCGTCTTCTGGAATCTGGCTTTGACCCCAATGCACGGGACTGCCGTGGCCGGACTGGACTACACCTGGCTGCAGCTCGGGGCAACGGGGAAATTTGTCGCCTGCTGCACAAGTTCGGAGCTGATATACTGGCCACTGATGCGCAGGGCAATACTGCCCTTCACATGTGTGGCCACGTTGACACTATCCAGTTTTTGGTGTCCAATGGACTTAAGATAGATATCTGGTCAGTAGCTTCCTAGCTTTATTGCACATGTCCCTAGTTCCCATCCACTGCTTGGCTGTGAAAAGTATTTGAATATTACTACTGCACTCTCAGAAAATACAGTTCTACACACAGTAGAAAAATTGTTCTTCAAAATGTAAATCTCATTACAAAAATATTATAAAGAGACATATATATATATATCTTTTAACCTACATTCAGGAGATTAATTAAATGACTTTTTGTAATAGTTTAAAAAAGAATTTAGGGGCGATTTTTAGTTCCAGTTATTTGCATACAAGACTTAGTAGCACTGCAGAATGGGTGATTTGAAAATTCTGAACTCTAAGTATTGTCATTTGAACACATCACTGAATTGTGTAAATTAATTGTTCTAATGCACTCATTAATGTTCTAGTGTTTTTAAGTTTCACTTTCTGTTTCTATAAAGCAATCACAATGGGGCAACTCCACTTGTGCTGGCCAAGAGGCGGGGAGTGAACAAAGATGCTCTTCGTCTGCTGGAGGGGCTAGAGGAACAGGAAGTTAAAGGATTTAACCGCAGCTCTCATTCCAGCCTGGAGAAGATGCAAATAGCTGAAAATGAGTGGTAAGCAATCCCTTTGTAGGATAGAAATGTCCCTTAATTACTACTCCAGTGCAAACCACAAAAAAGCCTGTCCACCATTTAGTCCAGTGTCCCCAAACTACAGCCCGCGGGCCGGACACGGACCTCCTCCACATTTGACACGGCCCCCTGAACAATATCAGAGACGCATAATTTTTTACCCCAACATTATTATTTTTTCACTCTGGCAATGCGATCGAGATTAAAGCACCCACAGAACCCTGGGGTGTAGTGGGCCTGCCCGACTGAATCCCTGGAAATGTTTCCTCACGTCAATAAAGCTTATTCGATTTGAATTGTGAACAACACTGAAAATAAATGTTACTACTATGACCTCACTTTGCCACCCCTGTGATCGTCACACTTTTTCTGACCCTGGCCCCACATCAGAGAAGGGAGAAGTTATGTGGCCCTCACTGGAAAAAGTTTGGGGACCCCTGCTTTTGTCTCTATATCAGCTAAAATGGAATGACTTTATCCTTCCAGAAATCTAACCAGTAATTGCTATTCCTTAGCACTTTAAGAATGTTTTATAATACCTGAGAGAAACTGTTGATTGTTTCACACATTGGCTTAAGCCTTAAGGGAATTTAGGTCCACAGAACATTTGTCTAGTATTCCTGTGTTTGTTAGGGAACTGTGAGCAGTGTGTATGCTCTGGAGAGCTTTTTGCTCTCTTTACTGTTCTCCCATACACACAGTTCCTGTTCAGAAGAGTATAGATTCTCTGCCCGAAACCGACACGGCCCGAGCCCGGCCCAGCCTGCGGGTTGGTTCGGGACGATATTTCCTGGCGCTGTCCTCGGGCCGGGCCGGGTCGGGCCGTGATCAATCATTTGATTTTTTTAATCATCACACATATTTTAAAAAATTGTCGGGTTTAAATCGGGCTCGGGACGATAATTACAGTTAATGTGTCGGGCCAGGCTGGGCTCGGGCACAAGGTGCACGTGCTGGTGTCGGGTCGGGTCTCATTTTTTGGGCCCGATCTAAACTCTGCTGTTCAGTAATGGTGTCATAATCGCTCTTGTACTGATTTTCATTGGACAACATCTGTTGGGGAGGAAAACAGTTATAAATTATTATTATGGAAGGGTTTACTGTGTAATGTATACCATTTGGGTATTTACATTTTTTTTTATTTGTCATGTAACACATAATTTACATATTCACCAATTCAATCTACAAACATTTAGATTCTTCCTTTATCATTATGATTATAATGCTGACACTGCTTATTTGTGTTAGGTGTAAAACAGTTTGACCATTTGAAAAGAGGTAATTTACATGTCAGTCTAAAATGCACACCAACAGAAACATTGTGCATTTATATGTGCTATTAAATGTACTGTTTTGATGTACCTATTACGTTAAACAATTTAAATTGAATATTGTTCAGTTGTGTTCAGCCTATCATTTGAAAAAAAAAAGTTTACTTTGGCTGCATGGTGTGACACAGCTATGAGATTTAATCTGGAAAAAATGTTTGAGTGTTGATATAGGACTCAACATCACTGTTATGTCACCGTTCCTTTCCTGCAGTGCCATGGAAAGCCATTCACTTCTGAACCCCCACCTGCACCACAGCGACGGTGTGCTTTCCAGCTTCCGTACCACATGGCAAGAGTTCGTAGAGGACCTTGGCTTCTGGAGGGTTCTACTTCTCCTGTTGGTCATTGCCCTGCTTTCTCTGGGCATTGCTTATTACGTCAGTGGAGTCCTACCCTTTGCTTCAAACCAACTGGAACTTGTACATTAAGACTGTATGTCCTAAGCAGTATTGCACTGGTGCATAAGTACACTTAAGTCAAGGAACATAACCATGCTTCTCAAAACATTAATCATAAATTGTGCCAATGCCTTTATATTGTATTTCTGTTTTCATTATGTTAAACTATGTAAATAGAGATAGTAGTTCAAAAAACTTGATTTTTTTTCTTATTACCACATACAGCACTCATTCCAAGTCATGTTTAGATACTGTCAGTATCCTAACATTTAAAAACATTTTACTCTGTGCATTTTTATATTTAAATGTAAACCCCTGTTTGTTCTGCTTGTGAAATGACTGAACCTGTATTTTATCTGTAAAGTTTCTGTATTAATGAAGTGTATTTTATTTAAATATTCAGCTTGAAATTACACAGGACTGCTGAGTTTGACTAGAAACCTCTCCATATATTCTGGTTCAAAATAGATTGTAACACCAATCCTGAATCTGACGTTTCACCCATGTGACGGAACCCCATATAGTTATCACTTCATAAGCTAATGTTCTATGTGATCTGCAGTAGTGAAACACGAAACCTTGGGATTTCAAGACTGGAGATGAAAACAGACAGTGATGGGAAACATTAGCCTGTTGAAAATTTTGAACCCTCTGAATGGATTAGGAAATGTAAATGCTCGTTTCAGCATTGTATGGTAGCGACATCTACTGGTAAAATAGGTGTAAATATATAACGTACATCCCCAATTTCGAAATTGAAATGAATGGATGAGTGATGCCACTAGTTGTTTTAATCCAGTCTGATTACAAACATTTATCAAGTGAATACAGTGATTATATACTTTAGAATATCCCCCAACTTTCTGACTTTCAAGCTTTAGCATGCAGTGTGTCTGTCATTATAATTTTTTGTTATGGGTCCACATTTGTGTAAAATAGACATAAGTGAAGAATGTTTAGAAAATATAATCAGTTAACCTAGTTATGAAAAATTGATCATAACCATCACAATTTTGATTTGATTTATTGAAAATAGAAAGTGCTGTACAAGTTTTTTGTAGCAAATTTCATTAATGAATACACCTTTCACAGTCGCTGTTAAGCAACATATATATTTCACTCTGGTAGATTACGTATACGGATCAGCCATAGCATGTCTAGTATTGTGGAAGTCATGCCACCAAATTAGCTCTGACTTGTCGAAACATGGAATCCACAAGACCTCTGAAGGTGTGCTTTGGTATGTGACACCAAGAGGTAAACAGCAGATTCTTTAAGTCCTATAAGCTGTTTGTCCAGCATGTCCCACAGATGCTTGACTGGACTGAGATCTGAGGAATCTGGAGGCTAAATCAAAACCATGAACTTGTCCTGTTCCTCAGACTACTCCTGAACAATTGCAGGACACATCATACTGCTGAAAGAGGCCACTGCCTTCAGGGAATGTTGTTGTTATGAATAAAACATCCACATGAATGCCAGAAATGTTTCCTAGCAGAACATTTCCCAGAGCATCATACTGCCTCCCCCGGCTTGCCCTTTTACTGAATCCTTGTGCCAGCTCTACAACTGACACACACACACAGCTGTCCTTATGATGTAAAAGACAACATGATTAATCAGGCCACCTTCTAACATTCCTCCATGGTCCAGTTCTAATGCTCAGGTGCTTATTGTAGGCACTTTAGGCAGTGGATAGGTTTCAACAAGGACAATTGGTGTTTCAAGATCTTAACAGTGCCACTAGGTGTGATCAATATTATCACCATCCCCTACAACTTATGCGTTGATTGTGATGTACTTTATAGCAATTTCACCCCTCATCCAATGGGAAAAAATATTAATTAATTGTTTTTTTTCGTTATTTGACAGTGGTTGATTATAGATTACAAGTTGATCATATTTTGTAAAAATCTTATCACAATTTAAATATTTTTAAATATATATTTTTCCATGCTCTTATGCAAACGGGACATCTTCAAAATAAAAGACGTTCATAAATAATGGATCACTTAGTCAAAAATAATAGCCACAGTAGAATATTGCGTAAAAATTGGTACTTTTTAGTTGTAAATAATCATTCGTATTATTCTATATTTAATAATTGGCATATAGCCATGTTTATTGTTCTTTGGCAGCATATGATACCGGTCTATATTATACCAAAAAAAATTGAGCATTATGATAGAGAGATTAATTTCAGGTTCACGTTCTGAGCTGCTGGGTGGAGGGGTCTGTATGACGGAGGATGCCCGCCCCCTGCAGAGCGGGAGGGAGAAACGGATGCAGCTGGTTTATCTCCAGCAACTGCTCTCAGGGGTGGGAAGGCAGTGTCATCTTGCTTTTAACATTACTCTCTAAGAAGTATGTTATGATAAGGAGTGAACCATGAACCTTCGGGGATTCTTTCAGGATTTCAATCCGAGGTTAGTATGTCGAAAGGCCGCGAGGGGGTTAGTTCCTCTCCCGGTTATATGCGGGCTAACGGGCTATTAGCCAGTCTTGTCCACGGCCCTGTCACTCGCACTGTGTCAGTTTAGCTGTCCTGACATCATCCATTCATAATCCAACACAGCCATCAAGAAATTGCAAAGTGTAACGGCTCTGTTTTTTCTCTTTCATGCCAGTTATGATTTTGTGTCGTTTTGCAGAGTTAGCTTGGCAGACAGCTCGCTAGTTTTAACCCACTACTTGTCTTGCAAGTTTGAAGCTGACCTGATACTACATTCCACAAATGTCACGCCTGAGATGTAAATAAAACTACCTGACCAACAGGCCTGCTATTAAAGTGGTCTTAAATTAATATTAATTTAATAGTTTGAGCATTTGCTTGCCTTATACTGCGTCGAGGCTGGTGTAAACACTTTATTATTATGGTTAGCTGGCTAAAGGTTAGCTAATAATGCACTTTATGTAACTCTCTCAACGGTCATATTTTAGCTAAAACTTACCTTCACCAAAATTGATTTGTCAAAAGATTCACATCATGTATGCTTATTTCATTTCAGCAAATTCCTGATCTATGCATGCCTGCTGCTCTTCTCTGTGTTACTGTCATTACGGTTGGATGGCTTTATTCAGTGGAGCTACTGGGCGGTGTTTGCACCCATCTGGCTCTGGAAACTCATGGTCATCATTGGAGCGTCGGTTGGTACCGGGGTGTGGGCCCACAACCCTCAGTACAGGTAAGTAAAATGAATGCCTCTTTGGGAATAACAGTGATTTTGTCAGGAAAAAAGCATGCTATTCAGGGTAAAGTAATTAAAGTGATGCATTTTGAGTAACACCAACTGCACATTGTATTATCCGTAGGGCTGAGGGGGAAACCTGCGTGGAGTTTAAAGCGATGCTGATCGCTGTGGGGATCCATCTCCTCCTTCTCACCTTTGAAGTGCTAGTGTGTGATCGTGTGGAGAGAGGCACACACTTCTGGTTGCTGGTCTTCATGCCCCTTTTCTTTGTCTCACCCGTCTCTGTGGCAGCATGCGTGTGGGGCTTCAGACATGACCGCTCACTTGAGGTCAGTCAGGTGGCCAGAAGTGGCAGTCTTTTAGATGCAACTGCTAACTTGATGACAGGTTTTTGGACTCATGATTGTTCCTCTCTCTAATTCTCTCTCTTAGCTGGAGATCCTGTGTTCAGTAAACATACTGCAGTTCATTTTCATTGCACTGCGACTGGACAAGATCATAAACTGGCCCTGGCTGGTATGTTCTGATGACCATCACAAAACGTTTTGATAGTGTAGTGAAAATGTTTAAACCATAACTTGTGAATTGCATCATTCATAGCAGGATGGCTTTCATTTCTTGGGTATGAATGGTGTATATCTTGGCAGGTGGTCTGCGTGCCACTCTGGATCCTTATGTCCTTCCTTTGTTTGGTGGTGCTTTACTACATCGTCTGGTCAGTCCTTTTCCTCCGCTCGATGGATGTAATTGCTGAGCAACGTCGCACTCACATCACGATGGCAATCAGCTGGATGGCTATTGTTGTCCCTCTACTGACTTTTGAGGTACAAAATCTGTGGAGCGTGGCTTGTGCAGAATGTATACTGATAGTTTAAGTCTAGGCCTTTCATGGGCTGAAGGCCAATTGCTATGAACAATAAATATTTTGTCAGGTTTTGAAAACAAACATTAGCATTAGCATTAGCATCGTCTTTCACATCAAGCCTCAGTACTTCCATTTTATTTTCAGGATGTTAAATATAAAAACTGTATTTTACAAAACATTGCAAATACTCATTTTATTCATTGTGTATCATTATGTAGGTTTATAACTACAGTATATCTGTTCAGGTGTAGATGTACCTGATAAAAACATGTGCATGGCTTGAGTAAAATAATGTTTAAGTTATACCTTCAGTACCTGCTCTGTATTTAAAGCATAACTGACTGTAAGATAATATTTTTAAGTGTTTGATGATGATGATCCTAATAGAATTGATTTGCTGAAATAATGTTTTTGCTTAAACCTTTTTGTTTTAATTACTCAGATTCTTCTTGTGCACAAGCTCGATGGCCATTACGTCTCAGACTACGTGCCAGTGTTTGTGCCTCTCTGGGTCTCACTTGTGACACTGATGGCAACCACATTTGGCCAAAAAGGAGGAAATCACTGTAAGTTATTTTTTATCACAGTTGAGATAGCATGGTGTTAATACCCAAAAGGAATGAGGGAAAACATTTATAAAGATTTATGTTTGACTTTACAGAAACAGAGTAGGGCTGAAATTAGGGCTGGGTATTGTTGCCGATTTCCTGAATCAATCCGATTCCGATTCACAAGGTCTTGATCCGATTCCATTCGATATCAATTTATTTACAGATTACTATGTGTTAATACTAGTTTGGCTTGGTTATAAATTGACTTGAGTGGAGGATACCCCTATGTTGATGGATTGAACTGCAATATTGCCTGTGGACCATAAACTGGTTATATATAAAGTGGTTATTTTATAATTCATACAATTCAACATTATATTAGTGCATAGTTGAAAGGAAAAGATCGATCCATGAATTTTTGAATCGATTTCGTATTAATTGAATGAGAATCAATATTGATCGGTGAACCAATTTTTTTTTTAACCCAGCCCTAGCTGAAGAGATTATTTGAGTAACTTGAATAATTCAATTACAAATATTCTTTGCCTCGAGGCTTCATTTAATTTGGGTAAACAAAATCGCTTTATTTAAAATGTGTCTGCTATCAGATCACTCCTGCTTTGGGGACACTGCACAGACTGATGTAACTGAAAACTGACAACTGATTTGAGATGGCGCGTTTATATTGCTCTGGAAATGGTGAAAATGAAGACCGTAAAAGACAGAAAATGTCTAAAGTGTCTCCATTTTACACTGCATTAGGCGGACAACATAGTTCAGCGATAAAATAGACCTGTCGCAGCACAACAGTACATATAACTACCGTATATATGGGGAAGGCATTGTTTTGAGATGTAACTTTTCATTTTTTGTGTGTGTGTGAGAAGTGAGATCTTGGTGCAACTCATAAAACAGCATACAAAATATTACAAATACTGCATTCATATCAGTTAGCGATCTAAAAACACGTGAACTTTTAGAGGCTCTGGGCCACGTGGAGAAGTTCAGTTCACGTGAGGATGCTTTTGGTTCATGTACTGCAGCTTTGTGTTGTACTCTACTTACTTACCACATCTGGATACAGCCAGAAACATAACTGTACTGGTTGGATTATTAGTAATAGTTCATTCTCCGATTTCATTAAGATATAACTTCTGTTAGGACAAATATGTTTTAGTACTAATTCCAAAAAAGTACTAATTCCAAAAATATTTGATAGTTGCAGCCCTAATACAGAGTATAATATATCATATTTAGCAAATACTTGCTAACAATGAATGGTTCATCATTTTATATATTGCTGCTCATGCTTTGGTTACATTTCTGATTGGACTTGCTGCTGTAAGTTATGCTTGTAAGATCTAATGCTAGCATATGCAATTACCCAAACATTAAACATTGCTTTCTAAAATGCTTTCTAAAATGTATGTTCTAATTTGTCTTAAGTTTTCTATTTGAGTCCTGTGTATTTTACCCTTTAGAGTAACTTAAGAAGGTATATAGAGTTTATCCAGAGAGACTGTGGATTGGCAATGTGTCTGGCCTCGTTTCTGGCCTCATCCTATTTTCACCTTCAAATCTCTTTTCCCCAGGGTGGTTTGGCATTCGTAAGGACTTCTGCCAGTTCCTCTTGGAGCTGTTCCCCTTTCTGCGGGAGTACGGCAACATTTCCTATGACCTGCACCATGAGGACTCCGAGGTGTCTGAAGAGATACCTCCCCATGAGCCTCCTAAAATTGGCCCAATGTTCCGCAAGAAGACAGGCGTGGTTATCACACAAAGTCCTGGGAAATATTTTGTTCCTCCACCAAAACTGTGCATCGACATGCCAGATTAAAACCCACTGTTGATGGACAAATAGAGCAAAAGAAGTGTGGTGCCATGTACTGGCATTCGCTTCAGGCCACAAATAACTGGTGGAAAAGAACAGCCGAGTCAACGTTTTATTTAAGCTTCAGCTCCTGTTCGGCAAAGACTGATATGTCATGTTATTTTAAAATGGAGCTTCAAGTGATGGGTTTGTTTTTGGCGTGGTGAGCCATTTAACCTTTTCCTATGATCGTATTGCGTCCCTGTTCCAGAGTCCGGTGCTCAGATATTTTCTTGATCTAGTTGTATAGACCAACATGTTCAAAGGGGAGACTGTTAAAACTTGTTATTATTATAATAACCAAGAATTTTTCCCTCCTCATAACTAAACATGATATTTCAGTCTCAGCCATTGTGTCAAAATGATCCAGCTTAGTTGACATTTGGCAATATTGCACTGTTGTAGATTTTGGTAAGCCATGCATGACATCAAGGCTGTGTGGTGGAGGTGATTGCTGTTTTTAGTAGGAGATGGTTATGTAGCAAAGCCAAAGAACATTAATATAAAAGTTTGATTTCGAATGCTGTCGTTTTCCAGCCGTAGAACTTCAGATGGGTTTTTTGTCTGTTACGTGCAACTACACGTGACTATGCTGAACAAATAAGAGGTGATTCTCCCTGTCACTTTTGTAGTTATTCAGTGATTGTTTACTTGAATAATTCACCTGCTATATCTAGCACAGTAGCACTGTTATTTTCTCCAATGAGGACAGTCACGATTAACCTCTCCAGCCTTTGTTTTTGCTTGAGTTTGGACCATATATATGTTTGACTCCCATATAGTTGTATACATATGAGATATGGAACATCTGTCCTTTGTGAGGTGATTAACAACTAGTCCCTCTTGTTTACTAATTTTATGTAGTTGTGTATATTTTTTTACTTTAGTTTGACTGAGCTGACAAGAAGCAGCACAGTCCAATACTAGCAACACTAGCACACACATAAATGTAGGTCTTCAGAGGTATTAAACCTAACCTGAATGAACAAAGGCCTTTGAAACAACAAGCAAAATACTAAGTAGTAAAGACCTTCAATATTATAACATGAATTAAGGAGTGGACCATTCATTGTGTGTTCCCAACCCTAAAGTGGTGAAGTTAAGCTCAAATTGTTATTTTACACAAAGTGAAGGTGAAATGTCTTGCCTTTTTTAGGTATACACTACAAGAGGACTCAGCTGGCCTGAGCGAGCAGCTATTGGAGTTAATGCTAGTGGACATGGACCAATACTGTTCTGTTTTGGTATTGTTTATGGTTTGGGGTGTGGGGGGTTATGTTCTTCCAGGTTGCATCTCCATTGTCATTGTTAGTCTTTTGAAGGTGTGGTAATAGTAGCTGTTGATTTTGGCCAATATTAAAATATTATCTCTGACAAAAATATTAACTAAGTTTCTCTTAATCATTTATTTATACACACATTATGCATTATGGCTTAATTAACTATTTAATACATCTTGATTCTGATATGGACATCCACCAATCAGTTAGTTCATCAAAACCACTGAAAACAATAAGGTCTTGAAGTTGATTTGTTGGGAGCAAGAAAAAAGCTTTAAGTTCTAAGCGATTTTCACAAAGGTCAAATTGTAATTGCGGGAGGAATTGTTTGGATCTCCAAATCAGGTCTAGTGTTGTCAGAACGTGCTTGCTTTGTGTTGCTGCAGGTTAAATGTGAATTAATAAATATAACTGGGGTCCCACATATGTAAAATCAACATTTGGAAATACTCATATGTACAAAGCCAACAAATTAACATGGACGTTCCCATCAACATCTGGAAGAGTTTTTTTTTATTTCTTTTCATTTATATTTTATTAATGAAGGTATTTTTCTTAAAATAATAAATGTATGTAAAAAAATAACTATGTATACACTAGACCTTTTGACGTTGTACCACAAATAATAGATTTCTATGGAAAAATAACCTCTTGGATATGACCGTCTTTATTTCAGGAAACTGTTAATAATTATGACCTGATTACTTTTAACTGATAACACGAAATAATGACTGTCAAAATAATTTACAGATGGATTTCCATAACTTTGTTTAAAAGTATGTGGACACTTCAGGTACAGTAGCCAGGTGTGTGGAAAATTACAGAACAGCAGTACCTTTAAATAAAATACATTCTTGTAGGTGGCAGTAGGGCATGACTGATACATTATTCTTGTATGTGTGCACTGTGTATACTGAATCTGTGTGTAGTGCGTGTGTGTGTGTGTGTATGAGTACTGAGTGTGTGATTGTGTGCTGAGTGTGTGTAAATACTG
>JBBMFX010002514.1:0-13418 GCA_037832545.1 Rhabdalestes septentrionalis | reverse complement strand
GTTCAACCTGGCCCTCGCGGACATGTGCTACGTGCTCTCGCTGCCCTTCCTCGTCTTCTACTATTTCAACAAGACGGACTGGGTGTTCGGGGACGCTGCGTGCCGCCTGCAGCGCTTCGTCTTCCACCTGAACCTGTACGGCAGCATCTTGTTCCTCGCGTGCATCAGTGTGCACCGCTACTCGGGCGTCGTGCACCCGCTGCGCTCGCTAGGGCGCCTGGAGAAGCGGCACGCGGTGCGCACGAGCGCGATCTTGTGGCTGCTGGTGGCGGCGGGCGTGGCGCCCATCCTGTACTACTCGCGCACGGGCCGCAAGCGCGGGGGCGGCACCACGTGCTACGACACGACCACCGAGGACGAGCTGGCGGGCTATTTCGTCTACAACATGTGCATGACGGTCTTTGGTTTCTGCGTACCCTTCGCCGTCATCCTGGTCTGTTACGGCTTCATCGTGCGGGCGCTGGCGTACGGCGGGCCCGACGGCATGGACATGAGCGCGCCACTGCGCAAGAAGTCGGTGCGGCTGGTAGTCATCGTGCTGGCCGTCTTCGCCGTCTCCTACCTGCCCTTCCACGTCATGAAGAACCTCAACCTGCGGGCGCGGCTCTACTTCCAAAGCCCGGACATGTGCGCCTTTAACGACCGCGTCTACGCCACCTACCAGGTGACCCGCGGCCTGGCCAGTCTCAACAGCTGCGTGGACCCTGTGCTCTACTTTCTGGCTGGGGACACCTTCCGGCGGCGGCTCTCCAGGGCCACAAAGAGGAGCGGCAAGAAGAGCGAAGCCCCCGGGGCGTCCAAGAGCGAGGAGACAGCACTCAACAGTCTGCCCGAGTACGCAGAGAACGGGAGCCGGCCGCTCTAAGAGACGGATGACGGATGGTCGGATTACGTTAACTGTATCGGACCTGCAGTAGATCTGCAGTAGTGTCTGGTGTGGACTGAAGTGCAGCTAGAGGGGAAATGGCCTGTTGTGTCTTTTCCTGGATGTGGACACAAGGTGAAGAAGCCAGAAGGGCCAATCCTGGAGGGGTGCAATCTTCCCACATGAGTTTATGGGGGCGGCGGGATGCCCCTCAGTGTCTGGAAGTGCCAGGCTGTAGTCTCTTAATGAGCACAGTGACCATACTGAGGTCTTGTCACTCGATAAGGCTGTGTTATGAATTGAAAATTGAGACACACTAACTGCAAAAGCAATGCTAAAACTTTTAGCAGACACTGCTATTAATGGAGCCGCACAAGTTTGATCACCCTCGGTCAAATGACATGTTTTGGTCATTCAAGTGAAAAGGAATATATGTTTTATACAGATTTCTTGCACACACTGAGATTGTCTACATTTCAACGTTACTCACTCTGTATTAATTACAATGCACTCTGACAAATATATTTTCAGGATGTTCCACATTCTTTTACATTAATTAAATTGGTTTAATTAAATTAACATTTAGCAGTTATTTAAAGAACCATTAACAGGCAGGACAAAAGAGAAAATACACAAGAGCATCAATACAACTGGACAGGACATAGTATAACCCACAACAGCTGCAGTCCAGATGAATACAGTATTTTGACATATACTGTTTTCTAACAGCAGAGATTTGTGTGCACAAAAATGCAGAACAAAGGTAGACAGCAGTAAATGAGACAATTAATATGGAAATTATAAAAAGCGAAGCATGTTCTGCACCACACCCCCTATAATATATATATATATATAGGGTGCAGCTGCATATTAATGCATACAGAAGATAAAGAAAACCTACTTTCTTTATTTAAGCTAACACCCATTTTTACCTAATGCTAATGCATCTGATCCAGCCAGTCAAGGACTTCTAATGAAGTTAATTAGCTGCGGCAGGTGCTGTTGGACCTAGATTCTGTAGAAAGTTAGATTCCAGAGTCCACAGATGGTGAACACAGCTGTGGAGAATCTGTGTACCATTTTTACTTAGAAAACCAACAAAACATGTCATTTAATCAGGGGTGTTCAGGGGTTTCCATACGACTGTGTTTAGTGAAGGTGTTGTTTGGTTTAAAAAAAAGCAGGGATGAATTCCTGCAGCACTTACATGATAAAGCTTTTTAATTTATTGGACGATAAGTGGAAAAAGGCACCCACTGCAGGCTTGGGCCTTCATCAGGCTTCCAATGGTCAGGTGTATCTGCACACAGTTTCCTGTTCAATGCCAAACCCTGGAGCCATGCATGAGAGTGGACATTTCTTCACCGGCTTAAGGGATGTGTATATGCTAATCAGTTATAGTTCTCCATGTGAATATCTCTTTTTAGTACTGTATTATACTTGCCAGTATTATATGAGCAGGATTACAAAGACAAAACACCCAAGCTGCTGTCTGGTGATTGATGTTCTGTCTTGCGTTCCAGTGAGAGCGCGGCTGTAACCAACATGAGTTAAGTAGCCAATTAATGGTCAATCAGTGAGTGGAGTTTAGAGCGATGGCATGATGTCTGAATGCAGTTTATTTGTAGTACAATAAACAGAAAAGAAAGTAAAGATTGAATCCAAGAAGAACATTCTCTTCATCTCAGCTAAAGCTTCAATGAGTTTCTGGGCCAACACGTTTGGAGCAGTTCATCTTTCGTAGCATGAAAAGACAATTAGGGCCACATTGTAAGTCGATACTTTTTTAGCTGTATCTGTTGGCCATGGTGATCCCACTACATGATGAATAAGAATGTACTGGACGCTAGCCGGCCACTTTGTTGGAAACTCCCACTTTGTAGCCCCGCCTCGCTGGTGTGGAGTTAGAGGCCCATGTAGGCCTTCTTATTATGTGTAATTTGTGCTGCCCATCCTCTAGACCTTCATTGAAAATTCAGTTTATAACTACAGGAATCTTGTTGTCCAGAAATGTTTGGGCAATGGATAGTTATTGGCCTAATTCAGTGCTGTCCATCACTCAAAAAAATCTGATCACGGTGTTCCTATGGCCAGAAACTGTCCCATACTGAATGGAATAAAGGGCAGGTGACTAAACCGGGCACAGACAGTTGGCTTCAATCACTGTGGACCGCTAATGTTGGTCAGTTCTAAAGTGGTTATTGAGAAGAAGGTTTCTAATAAAGCAGATGATGAGCTACCTTATTAGAAACCCATATTATGGTTAACTAGATTTTCCACACTCGTTTGAAACAAGAACGTTAAACATTGTAAAGGTTTCAAAATGTATCGTTACCTTCCAAGGCCATATGTTCCATATATTGAAACTAGGCTGAAAAGAGGCTTGTTTCTGTGGTGTCACAAAAACTACATCATTACATATACCTGCCTATTCAGCTTATGGTACGTTAGCCTCTGCCAGTGATATGTTAATTAGTGTGTCAGTCTGGGTAGGATTTTGACTACAGTACAACACACAGTTGCCAATCATAACAGAGACTAATTGACATGCACTGTATGAACAAAACCTATTGGGCTGTCTGACCATTACACCAACTGGGATTTTAATGGCACTTCATTTAAATCCACAGGGGAGTCAGTCCCCCCCGTTTTTCCAGCCTCGTTTAATCATGTCTTTGCGAACCTTGCTTTTTGCACAGTCATGGTGGAATAGAAAAGGTTCTTCCCCAAACTGTGTCCACAAAATTGGGAGCATGCCGTTGTCCAAAATGTCTTGGTGTGTTGAAGCATTAGGTATGCCATTCTCTATAACTAAGGGGCCCTCTGAATCAAATAATGAAGGGGTGTGTCCCAATATTTTTGTCCATATAGTGTATATTGACCTTAGCACAGAAATTAGCCTTTTCTTCTCTGAGATAAAAAGAGCTGAAACAAGAATGGTCATTTAAAAAAGAAATTGACACTTGTGCGGCCACTTCAAAAATCACGTAACCAAACCTGAAACCAAATCGGAAAAATGTGGAACATGGAAAGTATCTGCGGTATATGGGCACTTTAACTATTCCTTTAACAACATGTATTCTTCAAAAATGCTTCAAAGTCATACAGAAGAGGGCAGATCTTGTATGTATCATTTACGTCATGACTGGCTGCTGTTTGGGCTACATCTTCTTCTAGACTGTTTCTATTTTTAGCTTTTGGCTAAACGAACCTGTAGCACAGCATTGCAAACACAGGGAAACTGAGATGTTGACTGAGGGTTCAACTACATCTGTCACTGCATGGTTTACGTGGGCTATCCTCTAGATCAGGGGTGGGCAAATCCGGTCCTGAAGGGCCGGTGTCCAGCACAGTTTGATGGTAGTCCTACTCAAACATATTGTCTAAATCTGACAATTAACTGGCAATTTGAACCAGGTGTTTCTGAGGAGTAAAATCACCAAAACATGCTGGATTACGGCCCTCCAGGACCGGAGTTGCCCACCCCTGCTCTAGAGCTTCAATTTCTGACCACAGAGCCACACTTGGCTGGATATTCTTGGCACAGAAATGTGTAAAAACCCCAGCAGCACCACTGTGGCTCATACACTCATACCACACACACATCATCTAGCCAGTGTCACTGCTGTGCTGGGAATGGTCCAACACTCAGAAAAGATCAGGGCTGTGGTCAGAAACTGGTGATGAAATGGGGTCCACAGTCTGTAACTCTAAACCATTAAAGAGCTTTAAGGCAGGTGTTCCTAATAAAGTTTACAGGGGTGATTAATGCACATTATTTTACACAAAGTACTGTATAAAAGTCTTCAGCAGCCACCAACATTCTTATAATAACTGTTTTTGACAGCAGATGGCTATACCAAGTTGTGTGCAAAAGTTTGGGCACCCCTGTCCAGACGATGTTTTGTTGAGTGGAAAAAGTACAGATCCTGAGTATTTCACTGTTTATTTTTATGAATTTATGAAAGAAGAATAAAGAAGAATTACGCAAGGGCCACATGTTCTTTTTTTTTTTTAACGGTGTTTAGATATCGTGCAGTCGTGGAAAATTGCCACTTTAAATGTGTTCCTTGAATGGATGTTCATGTTTTTTTTACTTTCACTTCAAAACGTGTGATTTGACTGGGGGTGCGCAAAGTTTTGCACACCTCTACAACTTCAGAACACACACAAATCAACATAATTGTAGTAAAATATGAGGGATTTTCAGGTCAGTATTTATTAGTATGATTTTTAGCATTTTTTCCAGTGATTAGTGCCCGGATAAATGATTAAACATGTAATTTTGTAAGAGCTAAAAAAACTATAACGAATGTCGGAGCGCCTCTCTATCTACATGTACTTGTACACTGGTGTGAAATGCTACATATAGAGGAATCAGAAATCCTGAGACAGAAGTGTTCACTATGGTGGTGAATTGAGCCAGACATCTCTAAAAAAAAATGATGGTATGAATTTATGGTATTAAAACTGATTTAGTTCAGATTTGATCATAATTAACATTCCATATATACACTCGGAAGAAGTGTTGGTTCACTGATGGGTTTGGAGAAATAAAATTGCTTTGTTTGTATTGTAGAAACGTGACACCTGGTTACATTCACTACCACTGTGAAGAGTTACTCATTTTCTCTCTAATGAACCATTTCACACCAAACCCAATATGAATGAACTGCGAACATTACAAACACTGAGTCATGCAGAATCGGTTCTCCCCTTTAATGCTGGTTAAATGTGTATTGGAGCTTAGGGTGTTGGAGCACATGTTCAAAAGTGCCTGCAGATTGAAGGATATCAGCTATTTTCATATTAATGTGCAATAACCACTCAACCTCAGCATTTCTTCCAGCTAAATGAGCTAATCTGAAACCTCATAAGGGCTGTGGTTGCACTGTGGTGGCTTAAACGTTTTGGCGAGCATCCAGGAGCAGGCTGGTGCACGTCTTCAGTTTGCATATTAATACAGTGAGGACGATTTGGCCCAGAAATATGAATCTGTCTTTTGTGTCTTGAGATGTGGCACAATTAATTACCCTCGTTTGATTTTTCTGCTCCTTCATCAGTGCCGCAATTTGACATTTGCCGTGATGTTATCACGATAAAGCCCTATGCATCAAAAGCCTCAGATAAATGATGTGGTATTGTGATGCAGCCCCACTGCACCAGACACTTGTGTAATGGATGTAATAGCCTCTTATTTTAAACTCTTAATTTGCTATTGCAAATACCCTTTTGCAATATGGAATTAAGCAAGAAGAAATCATTGCCTTAATGGCGCTGGGATATTTAAGGCAGTCGTCTCTAAACTGTGCACTGGCTCCCATCTAATAGGCTTTTGGATACTGAGTGTAAATGTTGTTGTTTTTTCTACAGTGGGGATAAATGAAACCATGGTTATTGTTAGAAGTTTTGCAATTTTATTTAGAATCCAAACCCTCCTGTTGGTCTTCAACCAACCCAAAAGGTCACATGTCACCCCACTGGACCTACACTGACTACCCATTAGCTCATGCATACAGAATAACATCTGGGTCAGCACCCAGGTAGATTAACATTATCACTGAGACTTCTTTAGTTCAATGTACACTTCTTGTGAGTTTGCAAATGTAATTGTCTAATATGGTAAAATAGCAGTAAAACTAATACATTTCTGTGTGGGAGCTTTTAGAAGCATCTAACAAAAAAAGAACTACATTTTAATCATTTATTTCTAGAAAACATTGAAAATTGATTTTTTTTTTTTAAAGAACATGAATATTGAAGTGTGTATAATAAAAGCGTAATAAATAGAGGCTACATTTTGTTGCTAATTGTTGCATTTTCGGGATGTGTTTTGACAGCAATAACTAATGTAAAGTTACTAATAAGAAGGTATTCCTGCAACACACTGACAGTTACAGTAAAACGCTCAGTAAACAGTGAGAATTCCCTCAGGCGGTGTGAGCTCCGTAAGTGGAGAGTCTCTGGAAAGCTGCACATTGCCGGCGGATTTCTCAGCAGCTGCAGAGCAGGGGTGATGAAATTTCGCCATTATCCTTCACCAGAAAAAAAGACGTATTGTGAAACTGATGCTTCAGACAGTATTGTGCAAAAGCTGATGGTTAGTCATGTGAAAGAGCATTCAGTCTGCACTGTATAGTTCACTCTAAAGCTCATCCCTCCCTTATCCAACTTAATTTTTTCTCTCTCATTCACTCCCAGTCCCAGCCTTTGGGTTCCAACAGCAGTGTCAGTGTATAGGGGCCACTGTAATTTATTTTTATATCAGCATCTATGAGTATGAGAACTGTTCCATGCTTCCATGCTGTTGTCTGTTTATTTCCTCATTCTGCCTTACTGATTTGTGATCACATGAATCAAAACATATTTAACGAGAAAAAGTACAAAACACTGCTGTAATCGACACTCTCCTCTCGCCATGTGACCATTTGGATGGTAAAACACTACTAGAAGTTTGTCAAAGGTAATTATTGCCATTTTGTTTAAGAGTGAATGAGAGATTTGTTTTCTTTGAATGATTCATGTTTTGTCATTTCCTTTAAAATGATGTTTTAAAGAACAATGTATTTATTTGGAAATTTGGAGAAAAACTGTCAGCAGTTGCTAAAAACTGAGGCAAAGCAGTTCAGGTTAATAGGTTCACCTTTAAAAGTTAAAACCTAAGAAACGGAACATTTTTACATGTTATTGGTTTTTGGTCTCTTGTGTTCTATTTGTATGAACATGGTTGTCTTCTCACAATAGAAAATGGTGTGGAACTTGATAGACTTCAGCATTGTGTGTGTCTTGATCTAAATAATAGTACAATCAGCATCTGTTTAATTATAGATCGGGGGAATAACATTTCTCCCGCTGTACAGACTTTCATTTCAAGTGGCAGAAATTCAGAGTCACCTCACTCTCCAGGAAGAGGGGGTGTAGTGGGGGGTGTGGGGTGAGGGGCGTTGTTTTACAAAGAGCGGCACCTTGTTCTCTTTCTCCACACTCTTTCCCTAGACTGTCTTTGTGTGTGGGACAAAAGAGGGGTGGTTATGGATGTTTGGCTCTCTGCGCTGCCCTGTTCCCGGCCTCTGGATAAACACAGTGACTTTTAATTCCTGACTCTTCTCAGAACTGCGGGCTACAGATCTACACGCTTCCCCACACCCGGCTGGTGTTCAGAAACAGGGACCCATCTGTTGATGCAGTGTCTGTTTGTGTATGTGTTTGTGTGTGTGTGTGCATATGTGTGTATGCACGTGTGTGTTAGTCACAGAGCAGTGCAAGTCAGAGATGTTAACAAGTCACTTCATCCAAGTGTGGGTTGAGTCTTTAGCAGAGAGATCCAATTTAACCTCTAAAACTGGACTCAGCACTTTCCTCTGGCTGGACGTCCAGTATGGAGTCAGCTTAAAGGGAGTCTGAGTCGAGTCAAGACACGCACAAAATGTGGGCAGGTGTATGTTGTTTAGAGCTCCAGTAAGAGTCTGGGACTTGAATCATAATCAGGTCACATATTGGTCATAACTGACTCACTGCTTGATTCGGACTTGAGACTGAAGACTTGGAAAATGCTGAGCCTGTCTGGATTTAGAGGTTCAATTGTGTCTTTCTGCTGCAGATTAGACCTTTTCTTCAGGCTAGAAATCTTCAGTCTGAGAACCGAGTCATGACCAAATGATGACTCCCATCCACTTACTAGAGTCTCCAAGTACATAATCGTATCTACAGCATGTGCTGATCAGGCCCAAAAAATCTAGTTAAAAATGGCCTTTCATTACATTTAAAATATTCAAAATTGTAAAAAAAACCGAAAAGTATTATGTCACGACTAATCTCATGGAAATCATAACATTCCCCTCCCCAGTTATTTTTATGCCTGTTTTTTGTTTTTTTGTTTGGAGGTGGGAAGTTATAAGGCTGGGTCAGTTTTCTTGTATTTACATCTTTCATTAATTACGAAAATTGTGGTATATAGCAAATATAGCTATCATAAATGTCATGCCTTGGAAATAAACCCGCTGTCTTTTATGCACCTTCATTCATAAATGATCCCTGTTCTGATTTTAGTGACACTATGTCAGTCGTATGTTCTAAAAAAAATGTTTCATATTACATCAAACATCTCATGAGCCCATTAATGTAAATCTCTCTGCAATATTTACAAAAATGTGTATTACTACATTACAATATATCACGAACAGAGGCGATCCAAGGGTCTGTTGGGACCCCGAGCAAAAATTCACTAGGGGCCCCCCCTCTAACCAGTTTTTGGCATAATTGTAAAAAAATATTAAAATATTTGCATGTAAATAAAGTGTCTGATAAAGTTAAAAGGAATGAACATTCAAAACGCAGTTGCCACTATCGTAGTTTAAAGTATCAGCTCTCAATCGCCATCTAGTGGTTTGGGGGCCGCAAGCAGCTGCCTGCCCTGCCTGCTGACAAGATGCGCCTCTGATCACGAATCATGCTTAACATGACAGAATACCTGAACTAACCGCTGCCATGAGGGTTCATCAGGAATCAGCTTCAACCTACGGCATGGACCACCCGCAGACTATACGACGTGTAAAGGCCGTACCCCCCAGGAAGAATGTGTCAGTCGGACAGGTTGTTGCTGTTCAGTGTTTGATTTGATGGATTGTTGGGAAATTGTTGCCTTTGTTATAGCTGCATTATTGGTTTCTGTCTCCAAGCACGGCGGCCTACACATGAGGGCAACACACTTACAGCAGTTTCCTTTCACACATCACACAAGATTTTCTTTTCCTTTGTCTAAACATGTGTGTGTTGGTGCATTAACTGCTTGTGCGAATGAATGGAGAAGCTTGCTGGCGCTTGCTCGGGACAGTCACACATGTTCGCGGCTGTTTGTGTAGGACAGGACAGAGACTCCCAGATAAAACCGGCCCTCGCCCGTCAAGCCTGCCGGGGCATGAATGACACAACACACATTAGAAACATCTACACCAGTTTCTCTGGAATAAGATACGCCAATACAGAGTGACTATTACCAAAATTAGATCAAAGGAAAAGTCGTTACTTACCTAATTATGTTCGTTTAAAATGCTGGTGATAGAAACCAATGTAAGTATTAGTGTTAAATTCACCATACAAAACCGGTTCAGGTGTGTGTGATCCACTCTGTGCCATGCACACACACAAACACACATGCTAAATTAAGGCCTAAACCAGTGAAGAAACAGGAGTAAATATTCCAGATGGTCAGGAGGTGATCAGTATACTGATGGTGCTGAATGCCGAGTGTTTGGAACTCCTTTATCGAGGCTCTTGGCAGCCTGTCACAGTAAAACATTTGCTCCCATTTCTTTCATTCTTTCATCAATCTGCTCAATATGGCAAAGACGAGGCAAAAAAACGTGTATTTGTGATTCAAGGTAAAATATAAAAAATAAGGGGTGGCTCAAGACTTTTACAGAGTACCGTATGAGGATTTCATGTGGCTCAAGACTTTTTACACGATATTAACAGAAAACCAGCTATATACTCAAACAGCTCTTCATGGGGCTAAGTGACCTCACCAGCCTCTCGTTGTCTCACTCTATTTGCTTCTTCCTCTCACTGACCCTCTGTCTCTTTCATCTGCCTGTCTCCATCTCTCGCCCACTACGCCAGTGTTTAAATCTGTCTGCTGAAGTGAAGAGACAGTGAAGAGAGAAAGAGAGAGAGAGAGAAAGAAAGGAGGTAGAAGGAGAACAAAGCCTCCCTTTCGTAGAAGCGCTGGAGCCCAGTGGAGCCGAGTCAATTACCCTGGCAACGAGGCTGGGTGAAATACAGTCACTGTGTGCCAGCCGCTTTATGGTGTTGTGCCACTGCTTCCAGACAGAAGGACCCTCCCAACAGTAATAGTACTTCCTGATACACAAGTCAAAGAGACCCCATTTTCAGCATTTTTGGATTTCTGTAGATTGTTGATGGGCGTGGGTTTAATTATGATGTAGATTATAATAATATTAACAAATCATTTTGAAATACATTGAAAATGATAGTCTCTAATATCCCTATCTTTTCCAGTTTTTTGGCTCTTGTTAACATTCTGTCTTTCTCCTGTTTTCTTGTCTATGTTGTTGTATACATTCTCCATGTGTCTTTGGTTATGAGAGTATGTGCTTTGGTCTTAGCCCCACCATTAGTTCCGTCCCCTTGTTATCCTATGCCTTGTTGAGATTGGAATATGGGTCTGGAGCTGCCCCTGAAGGGACAAATCAAATTCACCCATATTTCGGGATGTCCTGGACAGTTGGCAGCCCCAACCCCCCAGCCCATTTTTCCCTATTGTCAAGTCAATATATATACATGTATATTGAATAACATATGGTATCCCTATTGACTGCTCATGTTTTTGTTCATCTTGTTTGTACTCCTTTAGTATCTTACAGGCTCATGTCTTATACCTGTTAGTAATTTGTTATGATTTTTGAGTTAAATCATTACCCTTTGTGTTTGTGCTTTTTTGTGTGTTTTTGTAAGGAGCTCACACTTACATACTGTCTACCTCAATGCATATCTAATGCACTCTATGGTGGCACTTTACTGAAGGCCAGTAGTCATAAAGCTACATAACTCCTATATATGACTTTTCTAAAAACATTCACAAATGCTTATTCCTAAAAACAAAAGTTTATTCATTTTTAATGACATTTCTGCATGTGTTTAAATTTGACCAAATAAGCCATTTAAGATGTAGATTTGAGCAAGTTGTCATGAAAGGATAGGTGTTGTGTAGCCTTATTTGCCTTCCCAAAATATATACAAATTGCCAGCCAGGGAAGCTGATGGGCCTTTCTGCATGAAGTTTGCATGTTTTGTATATGTGGGTTTCCACTGGGTTCTCTTGGTTCCTCCCACAGTCCCGAGACATGAATATCAGGTGATTTGGACATGCTAAATTGCATCTTGGTGTGTGTGTGGTTCAAAAGCCCAGATCTAAGTCATTTTAGCAGAGTTTAGCTTTACTGATAACATGCTATTGTGTGCTGGCAACTGGTGGACTGACTCTTGTTAGCATCCACACATTCCTCATCCACTCTTTTAGTGCTACTCTGTACGTCCTTTCGCTGACCACGGCATCATAGATCCTCTATACAGGCCACAGTGTCATAAATACAGCCAGAACTGGACTGGCCATCGGGCCGTCAGTGAACATGAGGATCCCGTCAGTGAACATTTTTGTCCCATTCCAGACCTGAAAACAGCAGTGAGTGAAATCCTGCAGATCAATACAAATGCATATTTTTATGATGCCAGATCGGGAGTTGCTGAGCATGCAGGATCATCTCTCACAAAGGGAAAGCAGCTGCAGACATTCATCATCTAAAATGAAGAGGGTGGAAGAGACATGAGATGAATCTCCATGGCATCACATTGGCAATACCTGACCAGAGGCCATAGACAAGCAGACTCATTTTTTAATGGAATGCATTTAACCTTTAGCCATATTTCCTCTGGTTCTTTTCTTATTGGAATGGCAGGACAAGAGGTTTCCTTTTGTAGGCAGAGATGTCACCAGCGAGGTCCAGTTTTTGTCTTTCACCCCAGAATGTGACAAATTGCCTCCAGTGGGTATTAAATGGCCTTAATGACTATTGACAGTACCTCTCAGATGCATTATCTGTGTTCTTATTCAATGGTCAGTGACTTCAGATCTAAAAGGCTTAATCAATCAATGTCATGCCCTTTTGTTGTGCTCATCTTAGTTTACCTAAGATGAGTATTTTATTTAGAAACTGACATTTTGTGTAAAAAAAAAAAAAGGCAGGCCAGGTGAAGAAGTTTTGATTGGCCTTCCAAATTATATTATTAGTAGTAACTGTTTTTAATGGTGCACAAATAAACATGATGAAATGAATATTATATTATTTTAATGTAATTTTTTGGTTTAAAAATTGGGGTTAATTGCTGATTACAGTTAGCAGTTCCGCTGCTAATAAAGTGATCTTTCTTTCAAACGTGAACACACAGCAGCACACAGTGTGAACTGCACAAAAGTATTCCTCCGTATTTAACCCATTAACCAAGTGAAGCTGCAGGCAGCCAGGAACACAGTGAGTGTGGATGGTACTTTGATCAACGGTACCTCAGAGGTGTTTAGCAAAATTGAATCTGCAACTTCCTGATCACAGGGCAAACATGCTAACAACTAGGCTACTAGCTGCCACATCATTAGTTACATTAGCTTTGTAGCTCTCTAGAACAAACTCCTGGTATGAAACACATAAATGATTACTAACTACTTTTAACCTTAATAGCCTTTTAACTGGCCCATATTACTGTGTGTTATTGCTTCGGCTTATATTGTATATAGACGTTGCCTAGGCAACCAGACAGAAACAAAGCCAGACGGGCAGACGCCTCCGTCTCTGAAATGATCCCGTGTCAGCCTGTTAGGTAGCTTAGGAAGCACAGTGTTTGCTGGCCATGCCCTTCTCAGTGTGCAGCTATTTATTCCTTTATACACACAATCGAATATGAGTGTGTGTGTGTGTGTGTGTGTGTGTTTGTGTGTGTGTGTGTGTGTGTGTGTGTGTGTGTGTGTGTATCTCTACCCCCC
>JBBMFX010002504.1:0-10215 GCA_037832545.1 Rhabdalestes septentrionalis | reverse complement strand
TCCAATCACTATCAAGCTCTTGCCCTCTCTCTAATACCCTCTTTCTTACTCTATTTCTCTCTTACACTCTCTCACTCTCATTTGCTCAGTCTCCCACAATCCTCTCTCCTTCTGGCAGGCCTGAAACCTCTCTTGTCAAATTTCTGGATGTTTCTGCAAAGGGTGACTCAGATCTGGAACATGGAGGAAGAGAGGGAGGGGGGGGGGTGGTGGGGGAGGAGACAGAGAGGCAATATATGCAATTTGCATGTCTTCTTAAACAATCTCTCACCCTCTTAAGAGCTTAATAAATCTTTAATCTTTGGGAGGAGGAAGAAAAGAAAACACCTCAGTGACATTTATGATTGCCAGCTTAGACACAAATGCATTTATTCATTTAATACAAAATGCAGGTCATTCTGAGCTCTTCATTCCTTGCCTTGCTGTAGCCAGTGCCCTTTTTCATATGCGGTTCCTTTTTCAGGATATGCTTACGTTTCAGGTTATATGTAAATACAGCTACAATGAAATGCAAATGTTGTTTGTGAGTGGGAAATTGTGCCCCCTCCAGGCCAGAAGCTGCTGTGAAGTGGAGGTTGTGATGGATATGTGCATTTCACCTTTTAAGATAATACCATTCATAAAAAGATGTGTCTCAATATTACACAACAGTCCTGGAATCACAAAGGCCACAACATCAGAACAGTTGAATGGACCACCACAAGAGAGCAGTGAGAGGTGAGGAATTGTAAACGTGACCAGTCCGATGAAGGGACTGAGTAGGAGTCTTTATCGATGTATTTCTGAATCTAAAAGTAAAGCCAAAGAGATGCCTGAACACAGTTACAGAAAAACAAAATCAGAAGATGAGAATCAGATGCATGTTCAGTAGTCTAAGAGTTAAAGATCGGTAGAATGAAGCATTGTTTACTCAAGTTTAGCCTCCTCCACCAACACTGCATGACCTAGAAAGTGCTTCAGTGTCTATAATCTCCCTGTCTCTAGAGCTGCAGAATCAGTATGGTGTATCTACATGTGACCCTCCTCCACCAGAAGGCTCATTCCTAATGAGATCCCAAAACACTCACAAGCTCCCGAGGACAGGGGCTGTGGTCACAGCTGTGAGGACATGCGTGTTTCCACATTACAAAAGTAATACAAGACAGTCCTGACACATTTTTGGCCAAATGACACGGTCTGTAAACCTAATATTGGATGAATAAATACCTGATATTAAAGACATTAAATATTTTATCTTTGTTAGAGCAGCATAAAAGGTAACATACATACTAAGCTTGAGTGTCATTTTTAATAGAATTACATTAACATTTTAGATAATGTATTATTATTATTAACATTAGAGATATCGTAGTATCCCAAAATACCAAAATACCATATTATACAAAAAGCAAAGTAACGTCCCGAGACCCTACAAAATCAGGGTCAAAAGATGCTTCATGTTCAAATTTTCCCAGGGATTTTCTCTCATAAAGCCAACAAGCTTTGCAGAAAAAAAGTTCACTGTAGACTATGTTAGAGGAGACAGAAGCACAGATATCAGAATCAACTAGCAATGGCTAAACATTTTCAAAACTGATGCACATTATTTTGCTTTTTGTTTGTCTCCACAAAGCTCAGTGAGAAAAGGTCTTAAGGTGCAACCAAATTTGTTTAATGTATCAAATAATAGTTGTTTTGATGTATCACTGTTTGCTTGTCATCTCAATATCATAGTAAAATATATAGAATCAAAAGAAGCTATCACCCCTTAACCCTAGGGATCAAAAATTACTATTCTGTCCTTTGAAACACTTAAAGCCAGTAGAAGTTACATTTCAAACTCCAGCTAAATAAGAAGTGAATGACATTCATTATGGCAGAGGCCCCTGGACACCACATAATGAGAGCATTTACTAAAGAGATAAGCCTGAAAGCCCATGATCAAAATGAGGTCCATGTACTGTATTTTAATGAAATCTTTAAGAAACATGTCCCAAGAGGCTGCCCTGGTCTGTACTTGGAAAAAGGTTACACCAGGGATTTTCGACCTCATTTTGATTATGTGGGACTCTGTTATGTCAGCAATGCTATGGATTCTGTGAGGTACTACGGGTGATATGAACTTGCTGCTCATTTCTTGCTGATGCATCTTTTTGAAGCATGAGGGCAATTAATGAACCCAGCTCTACTCTAGCATTCAGGGACCACAATAGGTCAAAATTATTTAAAACAATGATTAAATAATCTACCTAGGAAAAATTATACTTTACGACAATCAAAATGCTACAAAAACATCAAAAACAAAAAGATGACTGACTGATTATCTGAGCCATTACAATACTGCTTCCAGATTGAGCAAGTCAGAAGGCTTGTTTGACAGTGACAAAAATAGTAAAAAAAAAATGAGCCTACATTAAATGTACTAAATTTAAGGTCTAGTAGTATATGTAAGTGTCCACATTGTTCAAGAGATGCTAGTGTTTGACTAAAGTTTTTTGATAAAACACATAATTCTCTTCTTGGATGTTGGCAAAGTTTCTTTCTATTCACCATGTGGTGGCAGCGAATGTCAGATTGTAATCCATCCAAAAAAGAACCATCAGACAGGGATTATATTTCCAATCCATACTGTCCCATGATCCCAAACCATTTGTCTAATCTTTGATGAGAACAGATTTTAACTGAGAACTCAAAGAGAAAGCACACACTCTACAACTCCATCAGGAGGGCTACAAGAAAAAGACTAATTGTAAAACAATAGTTTGAGAAGTTTAGACTCTTAACAATTAATTCACGATTCTGACAATTAGCCAGGAGAAAGAAAGCAAAAGTGAAGGCATGAAAAATTAACCTTCGTAATTAATCAAGCTTACTATGAAACAGCTTGTAACTGAGGAGACAAGCATGTCTTAATGAAAGGCAAATTGAGGTAGACACTGAGATGGGAAACCACGGAGGTAAAGAATGACCATTAATGAAAGAAGCTTTAAATAATGGGATTTCCATCATTATCAATGTCACTGTTAGCAGGGCTCTGAAACTGTTCAATGAATGAAAGCTGTTCCTGAATAAAAATCTTCATTTGCAAAAGTTATTATTGCTTAAATTTATATTTTAAGATACATTTCAGGCCCATAGCCACATAAAGCTGATCATCATAAGTCGTTCTCATAAAATTTTCTTTGTAAGTTCATTTGTGCTGGCAGCTGGATGGCCAATTGGTTACGGTGTTGGCCCTGTAATCAGAAGGTTGTGGGTTTGAATTCAACCTGCTAGTGTCACCACTGAGGTACCCTTGAGCAAGGTACCATCCTCACACCCTGCTCCTTCTGTACCCCTCATTGGTGACAGTCCATTACTTCACTCATTGAGTGGGTTTAATGCAGAGAACGAATTTAATACTTCACACTGTGTGGTGTGTGACTATAAGAGGCCACTTTACTTTATAACTGACGGTATACCTGCTGTCTAATAAATCACCCTTGTCACATTCCACTGTAGCAATACAATCAGTCTTATTCACTACATCCCTCAGCGTGTCTTGTCTGCTCATTTGATGCCTCATTTGATCATGTATACTCATGTATAATGTGCAATACCTTGAGAGAAAAGAAGTAAAGAAGACAACTTCCAGGGTAAACAACTAATTAAAGAAACAATGTCTCAGTAAACAGCTCTGGAAAAACTAAGAGACAACTACAAAATGTTCAGTTTCTCAGGTTTTATTTTTTATAGGTGCAAGTATTGAATGGAACAGCATTGTGTTAATTTTTAAGCACTGCTGACAATGGTTCTCCTAATTTCCAAATAAAATCATTGCTCTTTAAAGCATTATTTTAAAGGAAATGACATTACATCATGAGCGAAATTACACAGTGTTTACAGATCATGAATAATTCTAAGAAAAATCTCCTGTTCACTCTTAGTATTGTTTTACCATCCAACTGTTCACATTACAAAAGGAGAGTGGTGATTGCATCAGTATTTTTTGTACTTTTCCTCATTAAATAAGATTTGCTTCAGGTGATCACAAATCAGTACCTCATGAAGCAGAGTGAGGTGTGTGTGTAGGAATTTAACACACTGGCATGGAATGGCTGTCAGTTGCTGATTTAAAAATAAACTGTGGTCTCATGTTTTTCCCAAGAGCTGTTTAAGTTAATATGTAAGCAATGATTAAACAGACAACCAGATCTGATCGCCAGCATAATACTCTCCAGGATATATTCTAGGTTGCCTGCAGAATTTATACACCTGCTGGTTCTAACAGCTTTCATAGTTTTAAATGATGCCGTCATTTTTAATGGATATATAAAAGGATTTAATCTATTTGTTTTGGATGTGCTTTAAGAACCCTTGCTCTGTTCTGTGCACCCTGGTTGCTGGAAGTTGGAGAGTGACAACAAGAGTGTGGCATGTGTGAAATGAGAGTAGAGAAGAAAAATAAACTTTGCATATAATGATCCATTTGAAACCCAGCAGGATAGTCACTTCATGTATCACTGCTTAAGACAAATATTATTAAATTATATCATTTTACTAGAAAATACGTAACCATTTGTAGAAGAAAGATTCTATTTCACTTAGATTTTCATCTAAGTTGTTTGATTTATATTAAAAAAAAAGTGGTCACTAAAATTAAAAAAGGAAGGAGCAGACAGGCTGAACAAGTACAGAAAGGAAAAGAAAATTAAAATAAGGAAAGTAGAGAAGAGCTGAAACCTGAGGGCAGCACTGTGCTTGTGTGCTAAGATGAAAGTGAGCCTGCTTAAAGCATCATTAACCTTCTGAATACTCTTATGTCAGTGGCAATAATTAAAAAGCCAAATGAACAAATATAGCGATGTGCTCCTCTTCCTTTAGAAGAAAAAAGCGCAGTTAAAACCAGAGATGCATAAAAATTATGGCCATCAAAAGAATAAAATGGCTGAATAATTGAACAAAAACTATATATTTTTACTTTACAATTAAGTTTAATTGTAATTAAAAAATGAATTAAATATGACCATAAAACCTTCGCTTTACACAATGTTGAAATTCAAGATTTGTGATTTACCGTTTTGCTTTACTTAATGCAGTAGTTACATTTGATGCCACCAGGCCTCATAGAACTCATGCTAGTGTGTCAGTGTTAGTTGTAATTGTTTGTTGGGATAAAAGTCGTATCAGCACAAATTATAACATAAGTCTCAGAAGTCCATCAGTGATAAGTGTGACTGGTCGGACCTGAAGCCATTTCTTTACTCAAGTCTGGGCCTTGTGTTCAGCCTCCCTTTGGTCCATTAACCCAAAGTCCAGAATAATAGCAAAGGACAATACTATCTGCATTAGGGACATGTAACAGAAACATTCTCTAGTACAGATGGACCTTATAACCACATTTTCTATCTCATCTGGATAGTAAACAAATAGGTGTTCAAATGTTCCAGCAACAAAATATTTTACTGTTATACATGGAAAAAAACCCATGTAAATTATAACAGTCACCAATACTCATTTATTTGGGTCATTTTAATGATACCATGTGTATTTAATGTGTATTTTAGGCACATAGTTACCCAACCTATTCATCAATAAATCAAGAGCTTTGGCTGAACTTCTCCCATTAAAGGCTCTGCTTTATTTATTTATTTGTCTTGCTCTATTTGTGCAAGGCAACATCATGCGCCAATATCCTAATATTCTGAATGGTTCTACAAGTCTATTTGAATAACCATGGCCATTCCTAATCTCCACAGGATAGCGGTCAGTCTTTCAGTCAGTTCAGTCTATTCCCAGCATCGACAACAATTTGATTGATGCGGCAAGCTGTTTTTGTTCCCTTAAGAGAAATTCTCCTTCTAGGAATGGTGTTCTATAAAGTCACTGAGGTGGATCAGAAATTGGACAGGTCACTGGTTCTGTCAGTGTGTGAGTCGGTCTGACAGGAAGTTCATGGACTGGTATGGTCCGACAACCTCCTGCTGGACCTCGACGTGTAGGGAAACATGAAGTACCAAAGACAAGGAATGTTTTTCTTCATTATCATGCATTGATCTTTGCCTATAATGTCAGATAAGCTAAAGCACGTTGGCATGATGCAACACATCATGAGCCTATAGAAAAAATACAGCCATCATATGGTCATTATCAGAGGTGATCAAAGATGTTGCTAATCACACTAGTGAAAGAAAAATAAAATGAATGCATTATAGTTTAAGGTTCTCCTCACTAATTAGACACTGTGGTTTTACTTTTAAGAATATTATTTTTGGGAAAACAACAAATTATGCACTTTTGTATAACATTTACTAGTTTTGGTAGTTTGCCTTTTTCAAAGTCTGTATGGAGGTTTCTCACTTATCAGGACTAGCTGAAGGATGGTCGTAAATTAGAAAGAGACTGTTTATCAGATTTATGTGTTTTTGAGGACATCACATAAATTGTAAATACGTTCCCAAAATGATATGTTGGGGCTTAATTTCCATGGATAAACCATATGGACTGGGGACTGAATAGAACTTTTACAATGTTAACATACTTTATTTTAAAATTTGAGAGCTATTAACCTTTTAAATATTAAAACAGAAAGGTATCATGATCTCATTTGGGATCTGCAGATATCCCCACTGCACGTTAGTACACACAACACAATTAAGTTTTTTAGCAACGTGATTTTTTATTTTTTTTTAGCAACGTGATGTTCCTCAGTACTAAGCATGTTTCATAATCAGGGAAGATGTAATAAAATTTTGCTGAGAGTAAAAGCAGTACTGTGACTCAGGAGGTGGATGGTAATTTAGTGACCTTTGTCTCTCCATGAAACATTTTTATACAGGCTTTTACTGTTAATTAGCAATATGACCCTAGAGACAGTCATCTCTCAGCTCAATTAAAGCTAAAACTAGATGAGGAAGGCTGGTGGGCCACATTCATAAATTTCATTACTTTGCCTGCAAGAACATATTTACTTACAAGCGGTGAGCACATTAAAGACACAGTTTATTACATGGGTGCATTTGTAGTACAATTAATAATTTTTACACAAACTTGCATAAAGGCCTTGAGCCTAACTATTAGATATGAGAAACATAATCCCAGAAGCTGGTAAACAGCCTCTACTCTAGCAAAGGACAATGTACTAGAAATGCAAAAATGTACAAGGGCATAAAACCTATAGTTCCACTAGCCCTTTGCACTAAGACTTGACACCCCCAGTGTAAACAGTTCCTCCACACACCTATATATCAGAATCACACCAAACTAATTTGATATAATGATGCTCTGAATGAAATAATTTTGAGATTCACACTATTTTCATGTACCACTTACAGAATCTGAATTATTACACAAAATACTCACTGTTTAAAACCTAACTTAAAATTAAATTACAATTTTGATCCAGGAAACAAAACAGTGACTCAGAGAAAGGAAAGACTCCTACTCAGATGTACCAGCGCCGATTTAAAGCATTCTTAGAAAGCAAGCAAAAAGAAAATTCTGACTGAGACTGTGACAAAGCTACATTTGGAAAATGCGGGCCAGCATGAGCAGTAAAGCACAGCTGGTCACTTGGTGCAAGTGACTCATGCACTGCTGGGGATCTGAGTCACCTGAAGCTCTCAAGTGCATGTATACAAACCTGGAATCACTATTTAAAATTGCAGCAGAACCAATAAGTCACTGTGGAAGAGCTTGTCATGTTGCTGCATTAGACCGCCATTCATGGGCCAGCTGCTGCCCCTTAAAGGCCCTCCATAAAGAAAATACATCGATATATTTTTAAGAATTGTTCCTCCATTAAGAGTAATTTACTGCATGATTACACCAGTAACTGCACCGTTACTCAAAGCTATGTCCACTGTACAGGCTCCAATACAGGAGACATCATTGTAATGACATTGTGGTTTCACTTCAAGTTTACAATAGTGCTCTTCAGCTGAAGTCTAATGTGTTGCCATCAGCAAAAATGTGACTTTCTGACATCCCAATATGACTTTATACTTCCTTAACAACTGTTAAATGTAACTGAAGAGAGGCTTTACTGTTCTACACTGTTTTGTTTTTGTTTTATTTAGAATATTAAATATAAAAGTAGATTTCATTGCTCATTTATAGTCATTAACAGTAAAGCAAAGGAATCGTTGAAGTAATACATAAAATACAGATACAGGTTTTACAATAGTCCTCTTCTCTAAGGCCATAGATAGAGGAGGTAAAAACATATACTACAAGATCATTCCTAAAACTAAAGAGCGATAAAAACATCTCTGTGGAGAATGCTGAGTGATTGTTATATTCGCTATTGTATCTCTGATGGTTGTTAGCTTGGGTAGTGCTAGGTGGATGTTATTGCATCATTCTGATATAACTGGGGAACTTTCATCCGTTATCCATAAACAAACCATCAGTATCCATTAATCAGTCGATGGTTGACAGTAATAACACTCGAATAATCAATTACAAGTAACTGTCTAGGGGTAGGGCATATTAGGTAGCAAGTGAACAGTTGTTTCTTGAAGTGAATTATCAGAAGCAGAATAAAAGGGCAAGTTTCTCAAATTAGGTACGCAATTGCGCTGTGAATACAACATATTCCAACGCATTCGGACGCACCACTTACAGCGACGGGAAGTTGCCCCAAGTACAGCTCTTTTCAGGCATGGCTTCTAAAGAATAGACGGTTCTTTCAGCTCCCAAATTGCTCTTAGTTCTCACATGTTGCCTCATATTTTGGCAAATATGAATGCTGTGTGTTGATAAACACTTAGACTGTTTTCCAGTTCCTTCTTTTATAGCAAATTATGGATTTTAAAATGTTTATTGTTGGCTGTTTTGTTTACTTATTGTGATTGAGTTTATGTCTCACAGAGTGTCGTTTCCTGCCATGTCAGTCTTTAACAAATCTGAATCTAAATCTAAAAAATTTTTATAGGTTTATTTTCCTCTTCAACCTACACCACAATGAATACAATTACATAAATATTTACTGAATATTCTTCTGATGCTTCTGATTATCAGTAGTAGCTTATAAAAATATAAAATGTACTGCTTTTTACAAAGGGAGAAAATGAATGTTGATCAGAATTGATTTAAAGTTATCGTTGGTTCAGCCCTCCAACATAGATATTCCATGTGGCCCCCTGTAGAAATTAACTGCCCAGCCCTGATCTAGGTAATACGAGGGTCCAAAACAGCAACTCTTCTAGGACGTTCCCACAGAAAAACAACTGTAACATGATAGAAATCTGTCAGAACACACAGTGCATCTGTTTTCTGGATGTTAGGCTGTGTAGTCCCAGCCTGAACCAAGTACCTGTGCTAGCACCTGTCCCCAGCCAAAAGCACCTACAATGGGGGCATGAACATTTCAACAGGACATTGTTGCAATGGAAGAATTTGGTCTGGTCTCTGATGAATAATGTTTTATTTCAAATCATGTTGACGATCAGGTGTATGCATCATTTACACATTTGCTCTGGGTAATGTTCTACACCAGTTGGGACCTGGCATTCACATGGAAGTTATACCTTGATGCACACTGCATACTCATACATTATTGCAGTCTAAGTACACTGCTTCATGGTATTGGCATTCCCTAATAGCAGACTCTTTCAGCAGGATAATGCTCAAGGAATTGTTTAAGAATGATCACAGCACAACAAAGAGAACTTGGACTCCATACTACCCATATCTGATTCCAATCCTGCATGGGTGGGACACCTGTGGGTCTCACCTCACAATTTACAGGACTTAAAGGATCTGCTGTCAACACTCTGGCACATTCATTCTCATTTAAATAAATCTGACACATCCAGCAGAGGACCTACACTGGAGTAAGATATGATTTAGCCATCAATACTGCTACTGCTTTTCCTTAAAAAGAAAAATAATAATTAAATTTTAAAATAAGAAAAAGTGTGTACCGTATTTTTCGCCATATAAGACGCTCCAGAATATAAGACAGACCCAATTTTAAAGGAGGAAAATCTAGGAAAAAAAAAAGTAGAGATGCTCTGACCAGCATTTTTGGGGCAGATCACCGCTTACCGATCACCAAGATCATGATCTGCCGATTGCCGATCACTGCCGATCAGGGATTGGGAATTTTTTTATCTATAATCTAGCAGAGTTTGCACCATTTGTAGAAATGAAACTAACTATAAATTAACTAAATTGAAAAAAAAACTGTAGAAATAGGCTACAGTCAAGATCTTGAAGAACCACCAAGTGTTTATTTTAGAAAATGAGAACTTA
>JBBMFX010002458.1:0-13421 GCA_037832545.1 Rhabdalestes septentrionalis | reverse complement strand
CGGGGGGGGAGTGCAAGTACCTCCATGCCAATGTGCTGACAGAGTGTGTGTAGTTGCTGTAGAGTGGCCATGCCATTCAGTGGCAGTGACAGCTGCTGGCATGCACTCTGCAGTCTCTCCTCCAGGCCACTAAGGGGCGCCAGGCTGCCCCGCGGGGTGCCTGGCTCATCAGGATTCCACAGGTGCAACTGACCTGCATAAACAAGATCATTTACAATACTATGCTTTAGAAGCAAATGTGTTTAGAAGTCAGGTGACATACTGCTAAAATAATTAACATAATTACACCAAAAACCTACCCTCTGCCTCATACTCCTCTGGACTGCTCACATCAACATTCCAGCGCTGAAACACACAGAAAGACATTCACACAAATTCAGGACTGTAAGGAGCAATAAGCATGCAAAAAAAGGCGTGTGACACTGCAGTAGGTACATCACGTCCATAGTGTGTACCTCAGGTGATAATAATAATAAATACATAAAAAAACACCATCAGATCTCAGGTAATACCTCCTCAGATCAAAATGCATCACAGATATCACTGGCTTAATAATAACAGTGAAGATTGTGTCTCAGTTTGCAATTTTGTGACCAAAATAAAGATACCACAACATTTACTAAGCTATGCTTTTATTATGGACTTTACAAGTCTAATCTAATACGTGGTGTAATACCTCATGCCATGCTCTTCTCAGTTATGCTCTGTCCGGCATTGAATTTTTTGGGCTAAAATGGAATAATCCCTGTCCTAGAAAAGGATATCCACGTGCATTAGAAAATAAGGGCTTCAATAGCAAAGGGAAATTAGCAAGTACAAGGAAATTACTGTCGGTCACGGTCCCCCACAGGTTATTGTTGTGGCAGATAAAGATCTGTTTGAAAAAATGTCAAGGAACTGTCAATGCTCTGAATTCCAGCAGCCTTGTACACTGCTCCATCATGTACTTTCGATAACTGTGCACAACATGCATGCTTCACGAGTTAAAGAGAAAAACGGCCAGGTCGTCCTAGTATCACAAAGTTGAACAGAATTTAATTACATTTTCTGATTAGGCAGTAGAGGCAGTAAGGGCCCATTGCCTGCAGGGGGCACCACAGACAGTCTTTAAACCAACCCAAACCCTCTGAGCAGCAAGTACCTGAGCACTGGCCTCAGTGTGGCAAAACTATCCCAGTACCATATGTGTGGTGAACACATTCCATTCCATCAACTTTGCATTTTTATATTGTCCAGTCTGGGTCGTCTGGCTGGTGAAGGGGGAGGTGCATGTGTGTTCGTGAAGGGGGGGGGGGTGTCATTGTGCTCTATTGTGAGTTTTCCTGGGTGCAAGGAGCAGATGGGGTTCGGAGTATAGGCATTCAGAGGAGGACGCCCATTGTTCAGTGTGACAGACCTGTTGACCTCTGCATAAACACACATACACATACACCCCTCTACATCTGCGTTAGTCAAGACCAATGTTGTCATACCATCATCAGAGCAGCAGGGGCCGGAGCAGTGTGTGTTTGCATTGGTCTGCACCTGCTGAAGAACACGAGACTCTCCCAAATTCTTTATCAAATTCTAAACCTAAAGTCTACACTGGACTTACAAGGCCAACATAGCCGACAAGCCATTAGAAGGTCATCCATCTTCTCTCTAAACACATCTTGCAAAACTTCTCTTAACCCACTAAAACCACATTCAGCTCTTCATTACGGTGACAAAGACTTGAAGACATGGTTAAAGATGGAGTATGGCTTAATATACGCTATAAAAAAGAACAAAAATTCCACCGCTATGGAGAGCCACTGTAGAAAACCCCAGAATTTACAGGGCTGATCAAAAAAAAATTTAATTACAGAGCCACAAAATTTTAATCTAGGCCAGCATTCCTTCCCTGTTATCTTTTTTCATGTTGACGTTTGAACTATTCCTTTAATTTGCATATATCCCATTGTAATACACCAGACACCGCAGCACCGCTTCCTTCAGGGATCAACAAAGTTATTTTTCAGATTCAAAAACTGAACTTCCATTGTAAATTGTTTAATTTGATACACTACCACCAATGCTTATGCTTAAAAGCAAGACAATACATGCCAACAACTGTGACAATGTCCGTCACCAGCCATTATTGCCCTGTGTGAAGACCAGTGCTCACATATGATTATTAAAAACAGCCCAGCACACGTGTCAGTGTATTCAAGCCTGATCATTCAGGCTTCTGTTCTCAGAGCATCACTATGACACCAGCACAATACACACACACAGCTGCTGATCACCACACACACACACACACAGCAAATAGCTGCTAAACAATGCTTCTGCTTTGACAACCACAGCAGATTTTAAATAGGTCAATTTTCTTCACTTCACTACAACACACAAAACTTATCACCCCACCATACAACACACTACCTATGAAGTCCTCTAGGTTTCAAAAGGTCTGTATACGTTATGTATTGAAAAAGCAAACACCCAAGGTAAAATTTAGACATCCAACTGTGCAATCATGTTCATTTTTGTTGTCCATATTCTTCACACAGATTTCAACAATGAAAAACTGGGGGACTTTTACATAATATCCCATCTTTCCCTCTCTGCACCAAGTGTGACTTTCAGTGCATTAATCAGATTATGTTGGATTAACACCCTACTGCCATCAAGGAAACATGAGGACAGTGACAGGCTCTGGCAGAGAGAAAGAGAGAGAGACAGATAAAGAAAGAGAGAGACAGAGTATGAGACAGAAAAAGAAAGAGAGAGACAGAGAGAAAGAGAGACACACACACACACACACACACACAGGCAAGTGCCTTATGAGGATTTTTTTTTAACAAAAAGAAAAATTGTGAGCAATTATATTCCTCATATGTCCTTGAAGTTTCTCCCCGACTGCTTGTTTTGACTGCTGTCTCCATGGTAGCATACCTGACATTATTAAAAAGGCTTCAAGATAAAAAAATATTTCTCATACCACATTGTGAGTGAATACCAAACTTTTTAAATGCCTTCAGGTTATTTTGCCCTGATGTCTTTCCAGAAATGGCACGCCATGCAGTGATGGACAGTAGACAGTGTGTGCTGCTGCTGGCTGAACTGAGTGGGTGTGATTTTAAATATTGGCCTTGAATTCAAGACTTGATCAGGGATTGCAAACTTGTGGCATGTGGCCTAGGGCCCTGAAGTGTTTGTGTGTGTTATTTTACCTCCTATGAAGACCAAATGTCAGAAGTCATGTCATATTCAGCATAATTAAATGTTTTTAGAAAAACAAAGAGCAGACAGACCACCTACAGATTTGTGAGGTTCAATTCATTTGGAATTTTATTTGTGTTACATGACAACAGTAATCTGGAAGCCAATTGAAGTATTGTAGTATGAATGTATATGTATGTGTGTAAATTTTTGTGTGCGTTACCTCACGCTTGCTTGGTATTGTCCCATCATTGCTCTCTAGTGCTTCTTCCCGCTCTTCCTCATCAGGCGGTGTGTATGTGAGCTCAGAGATGGCCTGTGTGAACTCTGGTGTGGACCGGCGTCCATAACGCTTACCGCCCTTGACAAAGCGGGGCTGCACCTCTGGGGACTCTAATAGTACAAGTGAGACAGGGGGAGCATGAACAAATGCATCATTACAGCCACTGTATTTATACAGTCTACTCTCCACTACTGGTCACATTTGTACATTCAAAGTATTTTCTTTTTTACTGAACGGCACCAAAATAGTGTAGACAAATCATGGTGAAATCTGAGATCCCAGAATGCACTGAAAGAACTCAGCTGGACTAAATTACTGAAAGATTTATAACCTCAAAGCATAGATGTCTTTGGACAATGCTGCCTTGTAATCAATGGGCTTGATTCCAATTGTGAGACCAGACTTCATGCAGTGGATACAGAGCAACAGTTGAAGAAGAACTTTTGGTTTTAATCTGGACTCTCCTTTCATTTATACCTACAGGCCTGCATCACAGAGTAATCCTGCTTAATAGAGTCTTAACCTCATCTCCGCACAACTAGACACAATCTTTCCCTTCCTTCTCTCTGACGTAACATCCTGCTCAGTTCTAACTCTCAGTGGCAAAATGTAAATTACACAGGTTCACCCATAGCATCTGGCTTTACAGCCCACCTGACTGACACAGACTGAAGGGGTCAGTGCATGTGTTTAATATAATACGGCTCTGATCTTATTTTAGTGGCACATTCACTCATCCCACCAGCTGCATTTCCTTCCCAACCAAGAGGATACTTCAAATTTGATATGGGTAATGGGGGGAAAAACCCCAAACAAAACACAAGTATCACATTACACAATGCACATAAAAAGTGCAAGTTGTGCCATATAAAGTCTCACTTATATACCCGGCTGCACTAAATTCAATTAATTAATTAATTATGCTTTATTTGTTATGAAGCATGCAGGTGGTCAGTGTTCAACTACTGTAATTCACCACAATTACAATAAAGTCATGTTATATAATGCCTCTGTTTAAAATACATCTCTTATTTCATCCTCTGATAGTGTAAGAGAAGATTTGGAAGCAGAGAAAGCTTTGGAAAGGCCTTCAGAAAAAGGATTGGACTGCATTGGAATGTTTACAGCGGCCATAAGAGTGTCTGTGTGCGTTAGGTAAGGCTCACTCATCTTTTAGTATTGTTAGTAATCCAGCATGTAGGCTCGTGCTCTCTCAGAATAACTCGGTTTAAGAGGGTTAGTGAGACATTTCTGAGATTAAGACTAACGACTAACACAACTGACATTTATAGCAAGGCCACTTGTCCTGGATTTCCCCCAGACTGATCGTCCAAGTCCGAAGTAATGTCCTATATACATGCATCAAAAGTCTTTACCTCTGTACTATTATTAAGCAAACATTCGCAACAACACAACATGAACACATTCAACATAGCAGTGCATTATCAAAATGCAGATTAAGGCAGAACTGCTCCTTTATTTCCATTCTGCGTCATCCCAACCATCAATCTGCTCCTCATTTCACTGTTACTATAGAGACACGACAGCACCAGTCCACTTACACACTGGCTAACGTCCAGCCCACATGTCCTTAACATCAGACATCTGAGCGAAAACAAAAGCTAACATGTCGCATTTGCACTTAAGTCACTGGAGTTTAAAGCTTTCTTCACATTTGTTTTATACAATTTAAGAGGTGATGATGGTACCAGGGTGTGCAGGTTTCTCCTCATCAGTTGATGTCTCTTCTGCAGACGACAGCACCAGAATCAAAGCGTTCTTAAATTGCTCAAATTCAACCTGCAAAACACAAAAAAAATCATGCATTATCATAAGAGACTACAGGTGCACAGCTGAGCCCCCCTGGCTGGACTTTTTAAAAAGGAGAAAAGGATTTTGCTGCTAATGCAGTTAATGCGTATTACATAAAAGGGCCATGCAGCTGCTCCCCCAGTGCCAAAGAGGAAACATTAAAAATCAAGGCAAAAAATTGGACAAATAATCTCAAACACGGCTACTAATTAAATCCTAGTTGCCTGGTAACTAAGGGAAATGTGGGGGTAGCCTGAATGATCTGGGGAGCAACAGCTGCCCCAGACAATAACACACACTTTGGCATGTGGAGGTTCCCTTTGTTGATTAGTCTGCTCTTATGGGTGTGTGAGGGCGAGTGGTAGACGCACGTCTCGCTCTATTGTTGAGCCGGAATAGTGGATCACTGATCTTCAACAAGTGTTTCCTCCCCCACATGATGCACAACAAAGACCAGACAGCTACTATCCATCATATATATATACACACACACGTGTGATCTGAAAAAAGGCTGCCATTAAAAGAAATCAGGCTGAAAGAGAGTATAAAAAGAGTGCTGAAAGTGTACAGAAGAGAGTTTCCTTAATAGTATTTATTTTAAAGGTTTTCCAGGTGTGACCTGCAATTTACACCTTTTTAAAAACTGTTTAACTGCTTTCTTGACATTTTAATTGCTAAATGCAGTGTGGAGAACAACTATGGATCACACAGTACATGAGTTTCTTGCTAGTTTTTCACTAAATTTTTTCTCTTCACATTTTGTTATACCAACCTCTATAAATGAAGCCTCCTTATTTGGACTTGCACACTTTGAATTTCAGGTAATCAGAATCAGAAAACTTTGTTGATTCTGGATATCCCACAGCATGTATGATGTGTACGTATACATAGTATCTTACCCTTGTGGTCAGTTGGTCCTGAGAGTCGAGCAGCGTGTGTAAGAGTGTGTCTATAGCGCTGTCGTTCAGTTGTAGGGCGTGGCAGAGTTCAGCGAGCTCCTCTGGGTTTAGAGAACCAGCACCACTCCCATCAAAGCTCTGGAACACTTCCCTTAAGCGCTCCTCATACTGATCTTCTGCCCCATCCATCAGCCTGCCCTGCTCGACACACACCGAATAAGATCTTACTCTAGATAGCATTCACAAAATTTGCATGAAATATGATTAAATAAGTAAAAAGGGGCATTACAGCCTAAAATAGTCAAGTTCAACAATATTCTGCACCACAACAGTGTGTTCCTCAGCTTCATTTTCAAGAAAACGTCATTTTGATTCCTTTTTGTGCTTTCATGTCTCAGTGTTCCGTCACACAGCATCCATTACTCAAATCCGTCATACAACTATCGGGACTGCTTTAAAGAGATTCTGCCTGATAGTATAGGCATTAGCAGTTGAGATTAATGAACAAATGCGATGTTTGTTTGCCCTTGGATATGTGGCTTTTCCTGCATTCAACCGATAGTGGAAATATGTATTTGAAATAGTCTGTCCTTGAGTATGTGCCCCAAAGCAATTCTAGCCTTGACCACTTTAAGGTCATTCTAAAGAGGGTTTCTGGGCTTTAAAATAACTGGAAACTGAAAAATCCCATTGGAGAGACTTTTATAGGGCCACTGTAGGAGGCAGATCATTTATTTGTTTTGCAGCTCATTGCTCCAATAAAAGTGAATTACAGTGCTTTACTGAATGCAACAATCTGAGATGACTGATTATTGGACAACCCAAACAAAAACTAAAAAAAAGGCTAAATCATCACTTTTGTGTCAAGCAAATAAACATGAAAAAATACTATTAAAGATCTGTTGCTTGAAACTACTTTTAAAAGTATGGCAAAACGGACAGACATATTGATCAGGCAGCAAGCTAATCTGGGCTACTGGAGCAACTACACTGATCAATCTTACTGATCCACATCCAAAGTCTGCAACAGGCCTTGCAGATATATACACGCACGTACACGCACGCAAACAGACAAATTGGATCTATAACTGTTAAAACACACTAAAACCAAACAAAACTGTTCTCTCAGTTCGTCACTCACAAACAGGCCGGTGCTGCAGGTGCCTGGTCCTAGATGTGACCTCATCACTTCTGAAGTGCAGAGTCAGCAAGTAGAACTCAAGACAGGCGAGTTGTTATCGTGAACTACTGTCCTCTCGGTAGCAGCTTTTCATCTACTCTCATTCACTCATCGCATCTTAATAATCTCCCTTTCAAACACACACACACACAGTCTACCAGAAAAGGTTGTATAAGCTCATTAGAAGACAGTGATTGGAAAGAGTGAAAGCTGGCACCGGACACACTTCTACCACATGAGCTTTCATAACCAGCTCCTGGCTCCCACACGGAGTATGCATGAGTCTCTAATAGCAGGAGTGAAACTGGGGGGATGGCACTGACCCAGCCAGGGGTCTGACCCTGCTCGGTCACCAATTATGATCTACAGTGGCAGGAGTTAACAAGTAAAGACAGAGGCAATTAAAGTTTTAAATTAATCCTGATACCAATAAAGAAGTCAGTTCCTGGCCAGGCTGTGTGCGCGTGTGCAAGTAATATTGACACACAATGTCTTTAATTACCATACTGACTCCTTGTTAAATGTACATTTACATGGATAATTTGACAAACATGTATTTCCTGTGGTTGAATCTATTATGAATACGTCATCCAAGACTAAAGAACAAATTCATTTTAATGTGAGAATGAATCTCTCGTGGCTGGTGGATTGGATATCTCCATTTTTCAAACAATAAATATACATGTGGCCAATCAGAATGCTGCTTTTTAGGGGGAGATTCAAGACTGGTCAGTTTGCACATATCAGACCTGAAACATCACAGGCCAAAACAGTCTAATCGTTACAGTGCTACATCTAAGTATAGAAAAGAGTGTTGAATTAAAGGAGTGGAAGCATGTCCCAGAATGACTAAAGCTGCTGGACGAACTCAGAGGGTGAGAAACAGATATATAACTGACAAGAACAGTTATGTGAGGTGAGAGAGTTGGAGCCAAAGCACTGAGGCGAACAGCTTATAGCCGTTAGACTTCTGCTTTTAGCTCTCAAAGCAAACCAGACTTTCACACAGACAACAACATCTTATATGATGCTCTTTTCACACAGAGCACTCAGAGACCTACAGGTGTATGTTTCAGTATGTTGTATTGTGTTTCTCTGCATCCGTGTGTGTGTGTTTGTGTTGAATCTGCAGGCACCTGGCCACTCTCAGCCCACTTCAAGGGACTCAAATGAAGAGGTCACGGGCATAGAGCAGCTGGGCTTCAAAATCCCCCCAATTCAAAATGCACGGAGGTGTGCCTGTGTGTGCGCACGCATGTGTGTGTGTGTGTGTGTGTGTGTGCATGTGTTGGGAGAGCAGATGCCCTTTGTCGTTAGTCTCTGCTGAGCACTTCCAGCACACCCACCACTGCTGTTGTTTTTAAACCTGAAGAATAATAATCATCCTATTTAGTATTAATCCTATCCTGACTGACTGACACACACACACACAGACAGCTATAATGTACTAAAAACAGATAACCAGACTCAAAAATGTATTGCCCCCTGTATGTATACACAATTCACCAAATGGCTACAAGCTTCTGTGTTTTTACAAAATTAATACAACCAACATGCTGTATTAAATTTAAGTTACATTAAAGTAACCTTTATTTTTTCCTACTGAAAACTGTTAGTTGTACAAATAAATGAAATGGCCTGTTATCTGTACATTGACAGGTGTCTGACAGAATTTTACACATAAACACACACCAACATGCATCTGACTTTCACTACCACACGACATGTAAAGTACACACTTGCAATCGATTCATTACATATTATAGGTAAACATACTCCAGTAGTTATAGAAACAAATTGGTGTGCTGGTGTGTGTGTGTGTGTGTATGTATGTGGGGGGGACAGCACACAATAAAATGGAAACCATCAGCCAAGTTTGATCTCCCAGGTTGGTTAAACAGTCCTGAGGGTGTTTAATCTAGTGAATTGTTAATGAAAGCAGAAGGTTAATCTGTGCTCAACAGGCCATTAAACAAAACTCAACTTACTGAATGGTGAAGAGACACCCAACAGAAAGCAACAGAACACTTCGCTGATACCATTAATATTCACTTTACCAAAAACATTGCTTAAAGTGTATAAAGCCTTTCAACTGTGCTATAAAATAGACATGCAATATACCTACCATAAACATGTAAATATCTATATCTGTTTATTTCATCCCATCCCATAAATCATCCAATGAAATACGCTATACACACTATTTTCATTTATATGTATTATAATTGCTGGCTTTCATTTAAAGTGATAGCATTTTTAAGTACTTCAAAAATATTCGATATTTGTCATTTTACATTCACAATACAATTTCCCTAAATATTGCTGATGCTGGAGGAAAAACATGTTCGAGTAGCTTTGTGCGAAGTTCCTTTTTTGTACAGGAAGAACCGCAGCAGGCCCGTGTGGAGCAGCTCCAGCCGAGAGAGGCGGCTGGTGTCTGGGCCTGCCTGCGTCTGTCTTTACGGGCCGGACAGAAGGGGACACGGTCCCGACTGGGCTGGACTGGGAAAGCTGGGAAAGTGTCTGAATGGGTTCTGGGATACATACCTCGGAGTAACTCAAATGTAGCGCCCACACACACACACACACACACACACACACACACACTCTACACCAGTACGTCACGCACTGACGATTTAAGCCATTAATGAGATCAATGTCAACAAAGTTCATAAAATAAGCAGCAGATACGACCAAACATACCCACTCTCCGTGGCAGGTTTCTCCTTTCCTCTCTCTTCCCTCGGCTGGATCTTTCAGTTCAAAAAGTTACTGCAGATCCAATCTGAGCCGTTTGGATAATGATAACGGAATCGGAAAGATTCAGAGGGTCGGAAGCTTCCAAGCGAGTCGATAGAGTCCCTTCTCCGAATAAAAACGGTCCAGACTGCAGTGGGAGCAGGGTCAGCTCATCTTGTGCTGTGTGTTTTCTCCACACTGCCTCTTTTTGGGAATTTTGAAAAGCTCCTGCTAGAGGAAGGGGAGGGACGCGGGCAGACGCGCCCCCTACTGCACAGCCGTGGAAGGAGAGTGCAGCACATCTGTCACTCAAAAGCGAACATTGTCACTCAAAAAGATACCTTATTGTCCAACAGATCTAGAAATATATCTACGGACAGAAGTATTGTGACACAACTGTTTTTCAGGATTTAGGCCTGGCCCATTACAATATTAATGCTTCGGCAGACCAAGATATTTTGGACAACACCATGCATAAAACACAGGACACAGGTTGGGGAGGAACCTTTTCTGTTCCAGAATAATTGTGTCCCAGTACACAAACGAAGCTCCATATAGACATGGTCGGAGGAGTTTGGTGCGTAAGAACTTGGCTGGCACCCATTTGAAGCTTTAACAGCTATATTGATGATTGACTTGTCTTCTCTCGTTAATTACATTTCATTGCAACGTTGTCCCTGTGCTAACTTGCATATGACAAATAAAGCTGAAACGGAACCCCATCCAACACCTCTGGAATAACCTGGAACGGAGATTGTGAGCCAGGCCTTCTCGCCCAACACTATCTGAACTTCATACTACCTAGCAAAACGACTAAATACCTTATAAATTTACTGCGTAATGGCTGATACTTTTAATTTGGAATACACTAAATGAATTACTTTCTTTATGTAGACTTATTTCCAAAATCACTGATATTCCTCTTTAATGCCTTGAAGAATTAGATCCTATTGTTCAGGATGAAAAAGGTTATTCCATTCCTTACGCTGAATGGATTTGGGGTTTGCATTTATCCTTACTTACATTTAAGTACCAGAATTAACAAAGTCACTAAATAAAGGCTGTCCAGTTTGAGGATGTCCTATTTATTTATAAATTGTTTTGTCTTCCTAGTTCTCAGCACAATACAAATATTTGGCTCATCAAGACAACATCGATGTGGCACCCCTGTAATAGTGATTTGAGATCTGGAATGAAAGTTTCAGAAACCCGTTTCTAAAATTAAAAACACCAGTACTTGTTTCAAACCATATCTACAGGTTCTCATACTTCTTCACTTTATTTTGCTGTGCCTGTATGATGTTGTATGTGTGTGTCTCTCTTCTCTGACTCTTTTTCCCTGCTTGGACTTCTTTGCTTCAGATTCAGTAAGAGAGCAGACTCCACTCACTTTATTCTACACAGCAGATAGGATTAGCCGTGGGCTCAGTAGCTGTGCATCTGCAGGCAGGAGCCCAGGGGAGAAGTGTGTCATGGAGACGAGGCAGGTGGGTAAAATGAGATAACCGTGTCCTTAAGTTCCATGATAGAACTGCTAAGTCTCTGTAACTTGCATTGGGATGTACCATCTGTCATCAGTACAGATCTATGATCACAGAATCGTGATGTAGTGGCTACTTCAAGGTTAGCATTGCTATAAAATACTTCAATACTAGGTGGATATAAATTGTTTTGGTCAGAAAAGCACAGACCCTTTAACGCATCCTGAATGGGCTTTTTCTGCTGTTAAATCACAGTGCGAAGAGTCCAGCTCAGTGAATATAACATATGCTGTTATTGCCTCTATGAACAATATTTACATTCCTGTTTTAATATTGAAATATACAGCATTAGATGTCGCAATTATAAATCAAATGTAGATCAAGTATTTTAAATTTAGAATTGCATCTTCACTTTGGTGCCCATATTTGCACTGGCCTTCCAGTCTCTGGCGCCCTCTGCTGCTGCCAAAGGAAATAAAATCAGAAAGCAAAGGACATGAGCAGCAACAAATGCTGCTTGTTTAGAAAAATTCTCTTCATAGTGGCAGGTGAGGTTTGTTTGCTCACTGAAGGTGAAGACTTTTACCAGTTTTACAAATTTTCTTTTCATTTGCAATTTTTGTGATGTGATGTCATTTTATTTCTTTAATTTAAATGAATGTGTTACCAAAAAGAGACTAAAATATTACTTTCATTGACAAACAAGACTAAAATGTCATCGGATTTCATAGACCAAACCTCTTTCTGACTAAAATAAGACTAAAAACTAAAATGACAGCTTGACGCAAAGGCAAGAATAAAACTCAAATTAAAACAGGCCACAAAAAAACCTTTTTCCAACTTACTTCAGTGGAAAGTTCAGCAGCCTACATCAGTGAGTGTGTACATGGAACTGTCGGACGTAACCACTTTAATATTTTCAATTTTGTACATTTATCTGTGTTAAACTGCATTATTTCCTTGTGACAGTTTTACTTTCTCAAATAAACCTGTTTTTTGTAAAACTACACATTTTTATAATGTCTCGTTTGACTTCATTCAATACTACTCCAGTAATAATTTTCAGTTATATTTTTTTGGCAGAACTAAAGTTGTTGTAGAATCCCTTGAATTGTAATGAAAGATAAATATAATAAAGAGACTGCAGACCAATGAGAAACCTTAATGTTACAATGGTAAATTCCATAGAAAAACTCACCACACAGTCAAACTGATTTTCTGAGGTTTTTTGTGTTTACTGGCAGAACACAGTATCACAGTGGCCCAAAAGAGCCAAAGAATCGTGACTGAGTGTCCATTGGTCCAAGAACTGTGCTAACTGACCTGGCCATCTGCATGCTGAAAAAATACCCCTTCCTCAGAAAGACTCTAAAAATGGTGTTAAAACCCTTTTCCCTACCAGAGATTTAAACGCTGTGCCTGTAAATAAGGTAAGGCATGAAACTTTCATACAAAGTGAAAAAGCAAATTGAGCTGTATTTAGTAACAGTGTGTGAATGCTCTAGTAGTATTTTGCATTACAGTAATACTGTTAACGCCGCCACATGTGCGTTCATATCTTGCGTAGGGCGCGGGCCGTTTCTTCTATTGCCTCACGCGGCGCGCTGGGAGGTGGGATTTTCAGGTCAGTTGGCTCCACCCCCCAGATCTGAGTGGCATAGTCTGTGATTGTGCGGTCGCTGGAGAATTTTCCAGCTGCAGCAATGTTCTTAATCACAACCTGAGTCCACTTCTTTGGATCCTGGTGGACACACACACACACACACACACACACACACACACACACACACACACACACACACACACACCCACCCACACACACACACACACACACACACACACAC
>JBBMFX010002447.1:0-13421 GCA_037832545.1 Rhabdalestes septentrionalis | reverse complement strand
TTATAGAGTCTGATGGGTGTGTGTGTGACAGGGGGAGGAGTAATAGAGTCTGATGGGTGTGTGATGGGGAGGAATTATAGAGTCTGATGGGTGTGTGTGTGACAGGGGGAGGAGTTATAGAGTCTGATGTGGGGGTGGGTGATGGGAAGAAAGAACGAAAGAGCGAGCAAATTAAAGAATAAATATGAAATAATGTGTGAGTGAAAGTAAAGAAGCAATAGAAGAACAAAGAAAAAAGAAAGAAATACAAAATTTTTAGAAAGCAAGAAATGCAGGAAATCTAATGCAAGAAAAGTAGAGAAACTCAAGAAAGAAAGAAATGGGAAAGAAGAAAGGAAAATAAAAAAGAACAAGCAAATGACAGAATACAGGTGGGGCTACGCTGGTCAAATAATAGAAAAAACAAATGCAAAGCAAGTTATTAAAAAATGCAAGTAAACGGCAGAAAGAAAAAGAGAGCGAGAAAGATAGAAAGAAAGAAACATATAAAAAGCAAATACATGAAAGAATGAAAAATTAAATAAAAGTACAAAAGAAAGAAAACAAATAAATAAACAACAAAAGAAAGAATGAAAACAATAGCAAGAACAAACAAAGGAAAGAAAAGCAAATATAGGGGCAAAAAAGGGATAGCAGGAAACAGATTAAAAAAAAAGACAGTCAGTGAGGGAGAAAGACAGTGGCGCAGGAGTTTTGGGGTTCAGGTCTGAGAGACTGTGCCGCTGGAGGAAGCCTTTTTCTGGCCGTGGTGCCGGAGGTGAGCGCCTCCGGGTCAGAATGTGAGAGAAAATTTCAGCTATTTGGCTTCAGGTGCTGCAGTGACTAATCCCTCATTAGCCTGTCAGAAATGGTTATCTGAAATTTATGGTGTAATTCTGACCAAAGCCAGTTTTTGTTTGATCCTGAAAATCATTAGCGTGTCGCAGTAATGAAGCGTGAAGACATTCTGAAGGATTATGACCTCTTTAACTGACAGCTTCCATACAGATCACTCTTTCATTTAAGAGGAAAAACTGTATTACGTCTCTCCAACCTGACTATAAGCTCAGCGTGGGAGTAAAAATATACACTCCATCCCTGGGGCAAATGACAGGTTTAAATTTAGCTCTTCACTAAGAACCCATTATGACAAAATAAAAATAATTAATTTTTTAAAACATTTTGATGCTCTGATATAAAAAAATACAAGAGCCAAAAACATATATTATACATATTATACACCATGATTATTGCAGTGGTTAGAAAGTTGCCCCTGCAATCAGAAGTTTGCGAGTTTGAATCCCTGGACTGCTAACGGCACCACTGAGGTACCCTTGAGAAAGGTGGGGTACCTATTTCCACCATCTAGCACCTCACACTGCACTCCTATAACATTTTATGGCACATCTGTGTGTGATGTCAGAGCTTTCTGTTTGTGTGTGTGTGTGTGTGTGTGTGTGCGCGTGTGATGCAAACACTTCTGTAGCAGCGAAAAACTTCAGAAGCTATATCACGCAAAGGAAAAAAGAGTCTCTCTGTCTGTCTGTGTGTCTCTCTCGGTCACTGTCTCTCTCTCTCTCTCTCTCTCTCTCTCCTCCTTTATTTTGGCTTTCCCCAAGCTCTTGCTGGCACACTGCCAGAGTCCTGCCCCCACAGGAGTAAGATTAATGACAGCTAGTCACGGAAAGACTGCATGGCCACAATCCAGCTGAGAGAGAGAGACAGAGAGAGAGAGGGAGACAGAGAGAGAGACAGAGAGAGAGACAGAGAGAGAGAGAGAGAGAGAGAGAGAGAGAGAGAGAGAGACAGAGAAAGAGAGGGGCGGAGAGAGGAAGAGAGAGAGAAAAGCTTCACTTTAATGATATTGTGTCCTATCATTTGTACATTTATTACCCATCTAAAGTGACTCTGCCTACCTGGCCCTCACAGTTGGTTTCTGTGCTCTGGATGTGTGTGGTTCACAGTGTGCACACGCAAAAGATCAAATTGGGTCTAAATAAATAGATGTTACTCACTAAACTGTTAAGTTGGAAACACTGACATGTTAAGCAGTGTATACATAAGAGCATCCAGCAGAAGCCACTATCTTTTTTTTTTAAATCTTATATAATCCACATCACTCAGGCTAGAGAGACATAATATGTGACATATGTATGTAACTTTAGATTTCAGCCCTTCTTACTCTGCTCTCATCAGGATCAGAACTGTGTCGTAACCCGAGGACCCCGTTTATTTCACAATCATGTACTGTTAGCTAAAGACTGAGCCCAGCCGTGTTCCTCCACTTCCAATTTATCCTTTTTCGTTAAAAGTCATTAAAACATATTAAAACAGCAAAACTCTAACACTGAACCAGTCTGGCTCTAGTTTGGGTCAGAGCTTAAGTGGCAGCACGAGTTGATCCCACACAATATTAGTCAGTTGGATACAAATTATCACAAATTTTGGACAAGTTAAAATATATATATATGTTTTTTTTTTATCTGAATGGGTGTAAATTTAAACAATGTGATGCAGCCTAACTAATCTCAGACTGCAGCCTAACTCAGTCGAAGAGTCAGAGCAGGCTTGCGATGTTTCCTCTACGGAAAGACACGTCATAAAACCACTGGCCTTCCTCCTACACAAGACAAAGAGGGTTCCCCAGATGATGTGTATAGGGCCACGCCACTTAACCAGAGATCATTGAAAACAACATGTGAGCAGAAGCCAGTGCACCAAGAGTTCATTTTTGACTAGTTTGACTGATTCAGAGTGTCCGACTTCTGCTCTCTGACATACAGCATACTATTGAATCCTAGTTCAGTTTACAAATTCAGGTGTGCCTGCTTTAATTAGCTTTAAACTAATAATGTTATGAGTGATGCAGTAGCATATATACCTCCAGGGTTGGGGTTCGAATCCAGGTCCTGGTCTTCTGAGTGCATGTTCTCCTTGTGGTGGTGTGGGTTCTCCGGGTTCTCCTTGTAGTGGCGTGTGTACTCCGAGTTCTGGCGTGGTTTCTCCAGGTTCTCCCACAGTCCGAAGACATGTACGTCAGGTGAACAGGGTATTCAAAATGGACCGTGTTTATACATGTTGTCTTTATGTCTGCAATACCTAATGCAAGCTGAGTTTCCATCTAAACCAATGAAGTAGATTAACTTCAACTGAATAGCTGGAAACCTCATACATCCAAACCCAGACCTTATTCATGAGAGTCTGAGTTGCTCTTACAAGCAAAATGTGGCTGTTTGTTTCTGTGGCTCTGAGGTCTACTGATGTGACCAAATAGAATTTTTTTTGAATGTACAAATTATACACACCGGTACAACCTTTCATTTGTCAGTATCGTAACTTCTCTTGCTTCTTCAGTTGAACTGTATTGAGTGAAAACTAGAGCCAGACTGGTTCAGTGTTAGAGTTTTGCTGTTTTAATATGTTTTAATGACTTTTAAAGAAAAAGGGTCAATTGGAAGTGGAGGAACATGGCTGGGCTCAGTCTTTAGCTAGCAGTACATGATTGTGAAATAAAGGGTTCTCGGGTTACGACACAGTTCCGATCCTATGACAAATCTCAAAGGAACATAAAAACACAACTAAGCCACAGAAAAAGGAAAAGGACAAAATCATACTGTACTTGTTCACTGCACTGTACTGGGGGATGCCGACTCCCTCACTCATACGCTGAATTACTGCATATTCATCCTCCACACGCAACCTAAATAGTTCGTCCACGTAGTCTGTAAGTACAATTCTAATGGCGTAGAAACATGTCTCCATTTTTTTTAAAGTGAGTGTTGTAAACTAGAAAGGTTGTATGTTGTATGTTGGGGTATCTCCAAGACCCCCTGTAATTTTTTTTATGTTATAGCACTGTGCTCAGTGTGAGAAAGAGATTATGAACACTGGTGCAGTTTTTTCTTGAACACTGGTGCAGTTTCACTCTTTCAGTTTCTTTTGGTTTAGTGTTCACAGTAAAGAGGCAGCACTCGCCTTTCAAATGAAAATAAATTGTCAAAGGTCTTCGGGTTTTATAACATGTTTTGTGTAAAACGGTAATGACAGATTTTTTTTACCCAGAAGAGAGTCCAAGAGCTCTAGTGAAGGTCTAACAGGATAAAGTAATCACCCCTTCGACGTACATTGCCACATTTTTGGTAGTTCTAGTACAAATATGTCATAAATGTTGAGAAGCTTTGATGCCTTCACTCCACAAAGTGTCATGTTTTGTGGTCAGTTGGAGTGGCAGCAGGGAAACAGGTTTTGGCCCTGCGTGCTGGAGCATGTGTGAGAAAGAGAAGATTGGTGGAAGGTTTAAAATGACCTAAGTGTCAGAAAGTGTCGGTGGGAGAGAACAAGAACAGGCCACACCAAGTTCATTCCTTCTCCAGAGCCTCTTTCTCTTTCTCTCTCTCTGCATCTCTCTCTCTCTCTCTCTCTCTCTCTCTCTCTCTCTCTCTCTCCCTCTCTCTCTCTCTCTCTCTCACTAAGGAAATGACCTCATTGATTGTGCATTTTTCTAATGAACTTTTTTTTCCAATGCCATACCAAATAAAGCAATGTTTGCTTAGCTGGAGCAGCTTGCTCATACAATCTCTATGTCTCTCTCTCTCTTGCTCTCTGTCTCTCTCTCTTTCTCTCTCACCCTCTCTCTGTGTGTCTGTCTGTCTGTCTCTCTCTCTCTCTTTTCCCTCTCACTCTCACTCCGTCTCCCTCTTTCTCTGTCTGTCTGTCTCTCTCTCTCTCCATCTTTTTCCCATTCTCATTCTCTCTCTGTCTCCCCCTTTCTCTGTCTGTCTGTCTGTCTCTCTCTCTCTCTCTCTCTCTCTATCCGTCTCTTTTTCCCACTCTCATTCTCACTCTGTCTCTCCCTTTCTCTGTCTGTCTGTCTGTCTGTCTGTCTGTCTGTCTCTCTCTCTCTCTGTCTCTCTTTTTCTCACTCTCATTCACTCTCTGTATCCCCCCTTTCTCTGTCTGTCTGTGTCTCTCTCTCGCTCTCTCCCGTGCCAGCAATAAAGCCTCACAGCGAACACTCCATTCGCCTCTGCCAAGCTGCTGTGACCACAAGTGTTGAAGAAAGGGGGCCTTTAAAAGGCAATTTGTGTCTCCATTAAAAAAAAAAACAAAAGGCTTTGTGTGAGATAGCGTTACTAAACGGCAGAACTGACAATGCGCCGAGAGCCCTCAAATTCAGACCAGATGCTGCGGATTTATGATGTCAAAATACAGCCTGAGAAGCAAAATAAATCAATTGCCAGTATTGTTGAGAGGGACATGCAAAGCCGCAGTAAAATGTTTCTCAATGAGAGCAATTTAATGGATATGTAAAAATAAATGGACAATATTGCAGATTGTGTTATATCACAATGCTGTATTCATTCATTATTTGCATTAGTCTTTCCACATATCCCCTTCGGACCCTGTGTCCATTGGAATGGACATGACATATTTTTACATCTAAACCAGTAAATACTCTTAAATTTCAGGATGTCAGCAATGCTGGGTACTGACATGATCCTGATTATCCAATCACAAACATGTCATGACTTTGAGCAAGCTCTGAGAGAGTGACAGACATCAGACAAGACAAGCAGTGTGAAGAGACCACAGAGAAAGAAGAGTAAGTGCCCATTTTTTATCAAAAACATAAACTTATGTTCATGCTGGCCAAACAAATGTGAAGCAAGTATAATTTTAACATCCCATGAGATCCTATGAAAACTTCCAAAATTATACCAGATGAGATCTTCATTCTGATGGCTGACAACACAAATGTTAATGCCATGCAAAGGTGGTACACTATGTTTCAAACTGATAAGTTCAGGAGAGATCAGAACCCTAATCGCTCTCCACCTTGCTACTGGAGTGAAAATGCAAAGAGTCTCCATGAACTGGGAAGCTGGGATGGACACTGGTATTTTTCGATACATCATGCCTTGTGACAGATACTTCCAGCTCCGGTCCCATTTGAATTCGTTCAACAATTTGAAGAAGCCAGGTGAGAATAATGACGTGTTTTTCAAGGTACATCCTCTCTATCGCAGTAAATACTTGGAGCTTCCCCAAGCGGAAAGCGTGTGCATTGGTGAAGAAATGGTGCTGTATTGGGAATTAAACAAATACTTAATCAGGTAATTCATATAATCAATTTACTTACCGCATCCTAAGGGGAACATCAGTATATTCTGTGTGTGATTATGTATTTGATCATTTATTTTAGTCTTCTTTCCTAAAGGGAAAAAAATCTATACATTCAAGATATGATTATTTGATTGTTCTTTCTTCAGGGGAAATTCCGTGTATTCAGTGTATGGTTATGTATTTGATTGTTCTTTATTTTGAGTGGTCTTTATGTGAGGCCTTTATGTGGTCTTGTATAAGGCCTAGACTTACATAAAGCCACATATAATTTAACTTTTTTGTATGCAGAGAAGATTTAATCATTAGTGGCCGAGGTTAGTCTCAAAGTTTGATTGGGTTTGGAACTTTTTTACGGCACGGACATTGTGATTTGGAGTAAAACGTTCCAACAGTTATCTGTATTTTGAGCTACCACTAGGCTGTTGTTATGGAGACAGTTCTGAGGAGCCAGGTTTGATAGTCAAAACATCAGGAGATTTGCTAGAATCGTCCTGCAGTAGCTGGCGATTTGGAAGTGTCTCTCTGACATGGCTCACAGTGGCTCAACTTTAGGAAAAGGGTATAAGTATTCCTGACTTGGGAAGAAGACATTTTGTGAATCGGAGGAGACAGTGCCCCAGGACTGCCCTGTGGTAATGAGTCTTAAATCCTGTTCAAGCTTTTGCAAAAAAAATTCTTTTTTAATGAAAGCCTTTGAACTGAGCAAACGTTTTGTCAGTTTGCTGATTTTCTCACTGCCGTTACAGTGCCATTTCACAGAACTCTGTCTTTTAAGCAATTTATTAAAGGCAAGCCACATCCATGGGACATGAAAATATACATCCTGTGTGGAAAAAGTTACATGGCCTGCAACTTCCAGCTGCTTCAAGGCAATACGATGGAACTATCACAAGAGCACAGCATGCAGCTAGGACCTGGAGCTGGAGAGATGTACCATCTTCAGAATCAGAATCAGAATACTTTATTTATCCCAGAGGAAATTGTTTATGTGATGACTCCCACATCACACAGACACAGAAAGAGACAAGTCACCAGAATAATGTCAAATAAAAAGTAAGATAAAGTACTATAATTAAAGAAATAAAATAAGTCTAAATAGAATCTAATAAAATCCAAATAAAAATAAGATAAAATCTGAATTAAAACAAAAATCAGTGGAACGAAAACAAACACAATATGAATACCAAGCAAATCACCAAAGCCAACTTGTATTTTGACAATTATTTCACAATGTACAATCATCTGGGACTTCTGGCTGAGAGGAAAATTCATGCCGACGAGAGAGAAAGGGTCTCTTGCTTTGCAAGTCCTCCACTACAGTCTGAAAAAGAGATGGCCAAAAAGCTGTGCTGAAGTTGTAAGCCATGATGGTAATATGGCACTAGTCAAATGGTATGACAACAGATCAGTTGTCATCTTCTCCAACTTCATGGGCATTGGCAGAATGGATGAAATGCAGCGGTCATATAAAAAAAGGCCCAATATTTGATGAGGTGGTCATGCTATACAATAAAGCAATGGGCGGCGTTGACCAACATGTCAGTCAGTACTGTACTGAAATTCGGTAAGATGATCACACATGCTTTTGACATGGCTGTGCTCAACAGTTGGTTGGAGTACAGGCTGGATGTCAAAAGGGCCAATTTCTGGACCATAGACATCCAAGATCTCCTCTACTTCAAGATGAATGTGGCCCAGTGGTAACAAACAGTGGTAGCAAAACGTGGAAGACCCAGTATGTCTACAGAACCACAGCAAGTTCCCCACAGACCACTTCAGGATGCAAGGATTCTACCTGAAGTGCAGCATGTTATAGTTTGCCACATTCCAAATTATGATGAAAAAAAGAGGCTACCAGATGCAAGATGCAATACTTACAGGGAAAACACACGTCTTTTTTGATGTGTGTCTGTCTCCTCTGCTGCCGTGTCTCTCATCTTGTTGTGGTCTCGACAAGTCAACTTTTGTGTGAATGCCCTAGTGTATAGGCAATGTGTATGTGTGTATGCTAAATGTGTTCTAAACTGTGTTCTAAACTGAGACTAATGCATAAGGTAAGATATGATAAGATGACACATACCTTTATTAATCCCACAGTGGGAAATTTGCTTTGTTATGGCAGAATGTGAACAGAACAAAGTTGAGAGCAGCAAAAAAAACAACAACAACAGAACAGAATAAAATACTATACCAATTGTTCAGTATAATATGTACATGGATATGTGTACTGTAAAATTGTATTTAAGTCTGTATTGTAGATAAGTCTGTATGTACACAGTGGGTATATGTATGTGTATGTATAAATATGAACAGAGTGGATATATAAATAAATATAAGAACACTGTGGTTACACACATACACACACACACAATGGAGTGACAGGCATACAAAAATTATATATGGACTAATGGACATGGTTGTAACTTCATATTTGAGCGGGTTTTTTCATTTCTACTATTTCCCAACATATGCTGCATTTTTGCCCTAGGTGTGTTATACTCGATTAATTCAGGCCAGGTTCGCCTTTTTGTTCTGAATCTGAGCCTATGAGGGCTGTGGCTATTTCAGTAAATCTAAACAGCTAACAGGTGGTGCTGTTCTAAAGGCCCATATTCTCCACATTAAATGAAATGCAGTACACATGTTCTAGAGAAATGCAGGCTTTTCTTTCTTTTTTTTTTTTATAAAAGCCACAGCATTCTGCAAAAATTAGTGCCATAGATTTAAAACTGCAGTTCCTTCAGTAAGAACTTGGGTTCTTCCATTGCAATGTTGAAAAAGGGGTTTAGGAGCAAAATGGTTGTCATTTTCAGCTCAGCGAGAAGGAAGTAACTGTGTAGGTCAAACATAGTGCACAAGCAATGATTAAACCCTGAAAATATGTAAAAGCTCAATGTACATTGGAAGAATGATGACTAAGGTAAGTATGTGGTGTGATGTCAGGGTATAGGAATTTTTGCACTGACATAACGTCAGTATTAGTAACGTAGTTAATATGGCAGTGTTTGTTGGACCCAAATGCACCTAAGCAGGTAATTGTGGGCCAGTAATACCAACACTGTTTGCATATAGCATGTACACTAATTCAAATATGGATATTGAACATTGGAAAATATATATGTACATGTAAACTTCACTACATATATATACATATATATATATATAACAGGCATGGATAAAGACAATATTAATGCAAAAGAAAAATTGCACATTATAAATTGCACATTTCACCCAGGAATAATTCCACCCCAAAAATTGCACTCAAGAAATGTTGCAAAAATAAATTCCACGCTGCATTGGATGTTTGTGTGTGTGTGTGTGTGTGTGTGTGTGTGCTTTGTCTGTGTCTGTGTGGTCTTTGTTGTAGAGTCTGACAGCAGTTGGAGGGAATGACCTGTGGAATCTCTGTCCCTGAAGGACCTGTCAGTGCTGGGTGTGAGATGTTCTCCAACAGGGGTGACAGCTTAGCCACCACTATCCTGTCACTCACCTCCTCCACTGGGTCCAGAGGGCATCCCAGAACAGAACCAGCGCTCCAGCTCAGCCTGCTCAATCTCTTTCTATTCCCAGCAGAGATGCTGCTGCCCCAGCAGACCACACTGTAAAAGATGGCTGAGTCATAAAAGGTCTTCAGGAGTGGCACCTTAATTCCAAAAGGTCTCAGCAGCGTGAAAATGTATCACCGGGTTCAGGACATTAATGAGGATCTCATCCAAAACCAGCAACAAAGAGTACAGACAGATTTGAGCAGGTGCCTTGTAGCCTCCATCATCCAGACTTTCTGAAATGAAATTAGGTAAGAAATCTCACTGTACTCAAGAAGTACATTACTGTAGTACAGTACTGCCTGTGGACTGTTCTGTAGACTGTTTCAGTTTTTGGGAAATGTATTCCTTCACAGGATGCCTATTCACAGTATTTTACAATTTTTACTGTTCTAGAAAGAAAGGACGCAGCAATAGTTTTTTTTTGTTTGATTTTTTTTGTAACTGTATTCAGTAAAGTCTTCTGTTTGTATATGTAGACCACAGTCTCTGCAACTTTGTGTTGGTTGTGATGAACACTGTGTACATTATTTTTGTGGGAAAAATACACTAAAATATATGTGGTACCATGTATTTGTGTTTTGTATACAAACACTTTTCTGAAATATTTTACTTTGCATGTATGTAGGCCTGTGGACTGTCTGTAGTGTTACACTGAACAAAAAAGGCTTTATAATGAAAGGAGAAGGAGAACTGGTCCTAGTGTTGTACCTTAAGCACATCAGTGATCTATTGGTTCGTATAAATGTCTACTCATGTGATGGTTTGTGTGTGTCATTTGAAAAAAGAATCACATTTCAAGAAGAAATTGAAGGGTTTTGCCCATTGGGTGTGTGTTTGTTGATTTGTGAGTAGATTTCTCATAATATGAGACCTGCTTTCAGAACATTTGTGTAAACAATTGTGAAAAATTACATTAAATTAAATCATGTATTTGAATGGATCCACATGCAGGTCAGATACACCAATACTTTAAGGGGGGCAAGGGCTAAAGATAAGATATGAAATATGGACAAGCAGATTAGAGCTATTTCCTGACCTGTTGGAGTGCTGAATATAGCTATGACCTCTGTATCACATTCTGATGACTATTCTATGGAAGAGTGAGAGAATAACGGTTGATATTTGTAAAATACATGTTAGCAGGTTATTACCAATACTTGGCTACTGGTATTGCACAAAATTTTATCATGTAAACAAAGGAGGTGATGGTAAAATACCAATACCAAATACAAGCCAGACACTTTCTTTTCCCATCAACCTTACGGAAAGTCTTTTTTTTTGTCTTTAGTTATTTTTAATGCCATTGATGTTTGGACAAGGTTTAAGCCACTGATTTTAACCCTGGACTCCCCACTAACCTGATCCAATGAATCCTCTAATTAAGGTGGGCCAGTTAACCAAGTGGGAGGGGAAGTTCAGTAGGGACATCAGGGAAAAGACAAAGCTATTCAGGGCAGGGATGTTCCAGGTTCATGGTTAAAAAAGCACTGCTTTAAGATCTTTGATATTTTAATTACCAAGCCTCTATGGGTGAGGTGGAGAGTGATAAAGTGGATTAGAGAGAATATATCTGAATCCTGAAACAACATCTAAAGTTAGAGCTGAAGTGGGGAGAGATGAGAATAGAAGCGGAAAGTATAGAAGAGAAGAAAAGTGAGAAGAGAAGAAAAGAGAGAAGAGAGGAGAGAATGACAGAAGAGGAGAGAAGAGAGGAGAAGGGAAGAAAAGAGAAGAGAAGAGAAGGGAAGAAAGGAGAATGAAAGAAAAGAGAAGAGAAAAAAGAGAAGATAGGAGAGAAGGGGAGAAAAGAAGAAAAGAGGAGAAGAGAGAAGAAGGGAAGAGAAGAGAAGAGAAAAGGAGAAGAAAAGAGAAGAGAAGAAAAGCAAAGAAGAGAGGAGAAGAAAAGAGAAGAAAAGCAAAGAGAAGAAAAGAAAAGAAAAGAGAAGAAATGCGAAGAGGTGAGAAATGAAGAGAAGAGGTGAGAAAAGAAGAGAGGAGAAGAGAAGAAAAGAAGAGAAGAATAGAGAAGAGAGGAGAAAGGAGGAGAAGAGGAGAAAAGACAGGAGAAGAAGAGAAGAAAAGAGAAGAGAAGAGAAGAGCAGAGAAGAAAAGCGAAGAGAAGAAAAGAAAAGAGAAGAAATGGGAAGAGGTGAGAAATGAGAAGTGGTGAGAAAAGAAGAGAAGGGAAGAGAAGAGAAGAAAAGAAGAGAAGAATAGACAAGAGAGGAGAAAGAAGAAGAAGAGGAGAAAAGACAGGAGAAAAAGAGGAGAAAAGACAGGAGAAGAAGAGAAGAGAAGAGAAGAGAAGAGAAGAGAAGAGGATAGGTGATCTATCTGGCATGCATAGGCTGAATAAAGCTGTCATGTCTGCAGATTAGACTGCAGACTCCAGATTTGAGGCGCCAGCGTGTTAATCATTAAGTCCTGGTCGTCTAAACAAACACACCGTGTGTTAATCTCATGCTGGCTGAGCCCTCATTACGCTGCCATTGTCTCCTTGGCTTCCACTCCTGGAGACCAGTGCTCTGAAAAAGACTGGGGTCACACGGCAGGACCCTGGAGCGCTGGCTGCTTTGACGATCTGACCGCACAAACACCAATGCTTCTGATGCTGAGGCCCTCACACAGCACCACTCCCATTAAAAGTAAAGTAAAGTAAAGTAAATTAAAGTAAAGTGGCTCCTTATGATCATGTGTGAACACACCATAGCACTGCAAGCAGTGAGAACAGTGTAAAATTAACTTTCTGCATTTAACCCATTTCACACATTTACCAACTGGGAGAGCAGTGTGTGGGAGTGGTACCTTGCTCAAGGGTACCTCAGTGGTGCTACTAGCAGTCCTGTGATTCAAACCCACAACCCACAACTCCCTAACCATCCGACCCCCAGCTTACCGTGCTGAGATTAGTGCTTGTTGGCTTCTACAATGGTTTACAGTAAACATATTAGTTGACATGTTTGCTTAACAAACAAACCTGAAATTCTTGTTCAAATGGTGCAAACGGTGACAAGGATCTTTATATAGGCTTTCTATTCTATAACTTTTTATTCTATTCTATTTGAGATCCACAGCTTGTGAAAGATATTGACCTAAATGAGCGAAGCAAACTTTTATCTTTTATTTCTTAGAGCTAGCTATAAAAACAGGCAAGCAGGACAAGTGACCCAGGTTAGCTTTAAAAACAACTTACCTCCACTTTTCAGAATACTCAACCATTTCTAGAAGTGCAATAGGAATCGAACACTCACTCGATAATGGGCAAGAAACTCATGTGAGTAGTCATTTTTAAAAGGAGCAGTGTTCCTGTTTCTCAACACGTTGATACTAAAGTGGATGTTGAATGTATTTAAGTTTAGTCAGATCACATGAATGCATTGATTAAAAACAGCATCAGCACCATTACTGGCCTAATATCAAGACAAAAAGAAAGAAAGACAGAAAAAAGGAAAGAAAGAAGGGGAAAAACAGTTAATTGGTTACAAACTAAAAAGACTGACAAAAGTACGAGACAGAAAGAAAGAAAGAAAGAAAGAAAGAACAAATGGTAAGAAACTAAAAGACTGACAGAATACAAAAGGACAAGAAAGAAACAAAATCCAAATGAACAAAAGAAAAAGGATAGAATAAGGTGAATGAAGGGGCAGTAATAAAGGGGCATAGGGGTGATTACCACCAGCAGTAATATTCATCTAATTCATCCACAGGATGTGTGAGAGCAGCTGCTTGGCATTCCCACGCCTTACACACACACACACACACACACACACA
>JBBMFX010002421.1:0-13423 GCA_037832545.1 Rhabdalestes septentrionalis | reverse complement strand
CTCTCTCTTTCTCTCTCTCTCCTTTTTTAATATTATGCTTCTTAGTTTATGTCCCTCATTTGGGTACGTATTCACTCTCTCTCTCTCTCTCTCTCTCTCTCTCTCTCTCCTTTTTTAATATTATGCTGATACGAGCTCCGTATACATCCGTTCTGAATTCTGTCATGAAGGACATTGTGTTTCTAAATGGCTTTCAATTTCCTTATATGGTGTCATAAACCCAAAAGTTAGAGCAGTTCTGTTGAATCTGACATTGTTGAGGCTATTTTAAGTAAAATGTGTCAACAAACAAATCGTTTTAAACCCATCTGCCAAATGACCCAGAGGTGCAGGCAGTCACAGATGGCCAGTTTTGTTTCTGTGGGATGTTGTTGAAGCTCTTTCTGACTCTGTCCCCCCCCTCCCCTGGTGTCCAGGCCACGGCGCGGACGTCAAGTGTGTCGACTGGCATCCCACCAAGGGCCTGGTGGTGTCGGGCAGCAAGGACAGCCAGCAGCCAATCAAGTTCTGGGACCCGAAGACCGGCCAGAGTCTGGCCACGCTGTGAGTGTGAGGGAAAACGGGATGAACGGGACCGCGGGACCAGAGAGGAGAATCTGATGGACCCAGGAATTGTCTTTAGTCTTAATATTATTACAGTCTTGATAAAACAGGAATTTTGTCGGACATTTAAAAGGTCCAGCTGCCCTTTTACATTGTGAGAGCATCACATCATTAATAGACCAAATAAGTGGTTAAATTACCTGTTGCGTTAGTGTAGGGTGAATTTAGGAATTGTCTCTTATTACTCAGCCTCACTTGCAGAGGCAGGAGCTTCTATGGCATCCACATTATATTGACCAGTTTAAAGGATCTTTGATTTACAGACCAGTCAAACTGAGCAGATAAGTTAATTGATCTAAGACACACGGCAGTAAAGTATGAAAAGCAGAATCAGACTAGGTAGTAATGGTAGTTATTGCCATACATAAATGTGTGTGTATGAATGTTGTAGTGTGTGTGTGTGTGTGTGTGTATATATGTTACACACAAACCCACACGTATGTGCATATATGTATGTGTGTATATATATTAGTGATGCTCCGATTGATCGGCGGACGATCGGTATCGGCCGATAATCAGACTTTCTGACTGGATCGGGACTCGTTAAACTCGCCGATCTTAGGAACCGATCACAATTGATGACGTCAGTGCGGGAGGACTAGGGACGGTACCGAACCCGGTACTTCATCGCCTAATTATAAAAGACAGAAGTATGGATAAACTCCCGCACACACACACAACTCTCTCGCACACACACACAACACGCGCACGCAGACCCACACCACGAGAAAACTCTCGCGCACGCAGACCCACACCACGAGAAACTCTCGCGCACGCAGACCCACACCACAAGAAAACTCTCTTGCGCACGCAGACCCACACCCTGAGAAAACTCTCGCGCACGCAGACCCACACCACGAGAAAACTCTCGCGCACGAAGACCCACACCGCGAAAAACTCTCTCGCACGCACAAACACACGCACACCACGAGAGAACTTGTGCGCATGCAAACCCACACCACCACGCACACACACACATGAGGGAAATCTTGCACGTGTGCACAAATCAGTTATATAAACTTGAAGCATTAGAATCGGCATCGGTATCGGCCGATCACCTAGACAAAAAAATCGGCACTTGATTTCGGTGGCAAAAATCCTAATCGGAGCATCAGTAATGCAAGTTATCCATTTTTTATTGAATTACTTAGAGTGGGTCCATTAAAAGTGAAGGCATTTGATCTTAGAAGTCATGAGGAAGGAACAGTTTTGTACATTGACATCATCGGCATTCAATCAGAGGGGGATGCATCACCCTCACATTTCATAATTATTCGTTTGGACCCGCCCACATTTAACATAAATTGACATAAATTAGTTCACCCCGTCCTGTTGAATCTTGAATCTCTTACTTAATCGATACACACACCACTGTAAATCCGAGCAGCCTCTGATGATTCACTTCACTTGCATGCGATGAGCTGGAGGCAAACCCGAGCTGACTTTCATTGGTGTGTATTGATTAAGTGGAGTGAATTCCCTCACGAATGGTTCAAGATTCAAGATTCAACAGGGGTTCCAAACATCCCTACCCCCTAAAAGGACAAGTTTGCAGCAACCCAAACCCCGCCCCCTCAAATGTATAATGCTTCTGACGCCCCTGGCTGTGTAAGCAGCTTGTGGATAAGAGTAGGCTGCTGGGGTGGTACCTGTAGCAGGAGCTGCATGAGGGACCTGAAGCAAGAGCCCAGCGGTCCCTGCCCGGCCCCTGACACCACCACATTGAACACGCGGCACAACAGCTGCAGGTAGCAGCATGTACTCGCGTCCAACTTCTCAGGGTTCCACCAGCGGTCACCTGAAACACAGCGCACTTCAGACAGAATCCAGAAATGGCGACACCACTGCTGAGGAGCCTAGCCTGTATGTTTGATGCTGTTGGGAAACTAACTGGACGGCTTTGTAGTCTTGTGAGCGTGTGTGTTTTTTAATTTACACACACACGCAACCTGTGGTGAACACGAATCCAGGCTTACCTTTGAAAGAGGACTCGGGGCATTTGAGAGCGGTGATGAAATGTTGGAGAAGAGTGAGGAGAAGGAGGCCGTGATCCGTCTCTGCATTCTCTCCAGCGTGCTGTTTAGATAGGAAGTCTCTGAGCAGGTCGCACATGGGAAGAAACGCCACATCCTGACCTTCACAGACCTATGGAGGTTTCATCACACACAAATTGTGATTTGAGAGCAGTTTTAGGGATGTGTAGGAAATGACTTGGATGACTTATAATGTTACCACTAACACCATAAACTAAACACTAAATTCACCAAACATGTTTGGGCTACAGCCAGGATAGAAAACTTATAAGCAAATAGGTTAGATTACTGATTACAGTGTATCAGTGAGTGCAGTGACCTGTGCTGTGTCCAACTGTTTCAGTGAGGGCTCCAGCAGGCTGAAGATTCTCTGAGCCGTGTGGAGATGCTGACTCTCAGACAGAGTGTCCAGAGCCTGGAGGAGAACGTGGCTCAATACCACTAATGCGGCCCTCTCTCGAATCCCACTGCCCTGCCTGGTCAGCAGCGTGCACACACTCTCAATCTGAACACACACACACAATTCAGGAGAGAAGATCTCTGGAGCTGGTTAAAGAAAGAAAATGGTTGAGTTTTGAACTCCGTTATGCATGATATTCTTACAGTGTTGCGTTTAGCTGCCGGCTCCATGCTGGACAGGTTCTTGGTCAGAGTGCTGATGAGCACCTGGCTGGCCACTCCCACAACATGAGAAACCGGCGTTTTCCGCAGAACATCTTTTAACTCTGTGGAGACACCGCATAGACAGAGCAAGGCACGCATTACTGGTATGTCAGGCCAGGTGGAAGATCCTTCAAAGAAACTTGTGTAGACCTAAGGGTGGTCCCGGTCACTTATTGCACTCCAAACGTAAATAAATAAAAATAAATCCCCATTCTTATTCACATTTGCAATAAACAAATAATATGTTACAACTGTAATTATAGACAGTTTATCAAGGTCAATATGAAGCTGTCTGTCCAGCAGTCTGAATATTTAACACATTAGGAGGTCAACGCCCCATTAGAGGTCAATGCGGTTTTGGTAGGAGACTGGAATTTGGGATATTTCTTTAATACTGTCTAAACCAGGTAAAGAAATCTGGCAAATTTTGAATTCATGAATTAATCTGGAACCTTTATTGTTAAATTAAATCGGAAACCCTCTTCAAGTGATTTAAAAAAAAGGCTCACAGTGGATAAAAATAAATCTGCACATTAAGACTTAAATTTCAGACACAAAGAGTGAAATAGAGTCAGCAAGAGGTTAGGGGCATGTGTGTTTGTACCGTCCGCCCAGTCCTGGGTGAGTGGATGCTGTTTCAGGAGCCGCATTTCAGACACACACTGCGCCAGCTGTAGCTCGGCAGACTCCGGCTCTGGACGGGTCACTACCAGAAATGGCAGCAGCTCCCAGCCTATTCGGGCACTCAAGTCAGCACTGACCTCACTCAGCCGTGGGTCATCAAGGGTTTGGACTGCCTCCTTCAGTGCTGCAGACCTGCAGGGACAGCAGCATTTACAGACACTTCACAGCTGTACAGATACTGCAGTTTCACATTCATAATAATATTTATAATGCACTGGGAGCCCTCGCCCTCTTTCATCTAGATAGTAAACTCAGTGGTTTTGTCATTTAAAAGGACAGTAAACAATGCTTCAACATGGACTAAACTGGATCATGCATGCCTCATACGCACCAGCAAGCAGAATCTGATGGCTGGATCCGGTGAAGAAGAGAAAACAAACTGGAAACTGTGTCCTCTGGAGCCATCCGGTCCAAATACAGCTGGTCAAGAAAGAACAATTCAGAGGCGATGAGCAGGTGAAGTGCAGAGAAATAGGATACGTCTGGTTCCATTCAATATCACTGCTGAAAACAAGGTAACCTACTGTATTCCTAAGACAGACTACACTCCTCTGTGTAAACAACCCCCTAAAACACATCTACAATATTCTACTGCAAAATCGGCAACCGTATCCTTCAAATGAAGAACCTGTGTTTCAGTATCAGGGGAAGAGAATCACCTGCAGGGCTGAGAGCGCAGACAGGACCACCTCAGGAGCATCATCCTTTATCCTCTCCAGCAGAGCATCCTTCAGGAAGGCCTCATCAAAGCCATCCTGTATTCATGCATATACATCAAACAATAATAGCCTTATGTATAGATAACTTTCTGTTTAAATCTGTAAGTGATGGCCTGATCTAAGGGGCAGAAGAGTGCCAACACACCTGTCCTGAGGCGAGGATGCATTTCACATGGTCCAGAGCCATGTTTCTCACAGACGACAGAGGGTGGTGAAGACTGAGCAGCAGAGAAGTGTCTGAACCTGCTAGAAGCTACACAGATAGACACTACTGTATAAACATGACCAAGAACTTCAAAGCAGTTAAGACAGTGAGGACATTTGTCATAGACAGTTAGAACTTCATGATTATCAGTAAAACACCCAAGCTTCTCTGCCCACCTGATATTTGCCACAGCTCATGGTAAGAGAGAGAAACTGGTGGAGGAGGTTCTTCTGCCCATCTGTGGTCAGTTTACCAACATGACCTTCCAGAACAGCATCCAGAGCACCAGGATACCTGCAACACAACCAAGGCGAAGGCCCCAGGTTAATTCAGCAAAGACACACTACAATCCATTTATCTTGGCCATTAGAATGTGCGATATAAAAAAACAAAGCAATTGCATAAAAGGTAAGGCCAGGTGAAGCATCGTACCTGTACTCAAACAGTCGCACAACTGGCTGGATTTTCTGATTGAGGGAGGTGATCCTATCAGAGGAGACCTCCACCCCACAGGACACATATTCCTCCAGGAGGAGCCTGAAATCACCAGTAATAAACATTAGTTAGAGCAGTAAAATAACTGCTAGGCAGGGTCCACAGCAGGTCCAAGGCAGTGCAGAGGGAGCTTTTAATTAATGAAGTTATCTAGAAGTTGGCTTAATCACCGCTATCCATGCTTTGGCACTAAATAATGAGTGAGGGGTAATGCACAGCCCTTAGAATAGCAGTCGGTAATGTAAACTAATGTACAGAAGTGTGTGGTGCAAAGAGAGGGAGAGTTTGGCTAGACATGAGATGAGGGTTCTTGAATCTTGTTTTTGAGATTCACAAGCATCTTAAATTTCCAAGCTACACAAAACCACGAGTGGCTAGAACAGGGGTCACCTGGCCGCTGTATTCTCCAGGCCATTGGTCAGGGGGAGCGCTTGGAGGACAGACTCCAGCAGCCGGCTGTGCGGGGCGACATCTGTTCCCTCATCCTGCAACTCAACTGTAGCAGAGCAGACTATACATCAGAAACCATTAAAATACCTGCTACTGTCTCCTTTCAGCAGTTCATTTTACCATTTGACTTAAGTAGGACCGTCACATTAGCAGGATCCCACCAGTATGTTACTTACAGTCATGAATCAGGTGTATATGAAGTAAATACAAAGATAATAGGATAAGTTATCTTCATGACATGTTTGTGATTGTAAGGATTTCCAGTTTTACCAATAAAATGTTTTCAAATTGGCCCCCAAAGTGAGGCCAACATGTGGCTACTGGGACACTGTTAGCGGATGTGTGAGTTTGACATCAAGAGATGCCACAGCCATCAGTGATCAGGAGTTCAAGGGAGCATGACTGGTTATTGAGTGGGCACCAAGCATGATGCTAGCCACTCTGATTACCTGTTAGCTGACATAAAAGAAATGTCAGTCAGCATTCTCTTGAAATGATGATAAATGTCACCCTGCTGGTGTGGTAGCAATAAGTGATGGGAGAGCTGGCTAGTGGGTGGAAACTGGACATGAATAATAATAATTTTAAAAAAAATACTCACCATTGTGTGCGATGGCAGTGCGGATGAGATGAGGCAGAAGGTAGCGTAATATTGGACTGATATCATAGGACGCTGCTATGGCCTGCAGGGTGGGCACCAGAGTGGGCGCCGTACACAGGTGCGTAAAAGGCCTAGGGGTGGAAACAGCCATGAAAAGCTCAGTCACCACTGAAGGACTGCTGAGAGACGTCCTAAGATTATTGTAAAAATACTCTGGTATAACTGACTTTGGTCCAACGACTCCTTCCTTCTGGTTCTGCAGGAGGACGATGAGGCAGGACAGTCCTTCACGGGTCAGCGCTGGACCTCTGCCCAACGACTTGCTCACCTGGACAGCCAGTGAGTCCACCAGGTTCTCCAGCATCACTACCTTCACCGCCAGCTGAGACAAGATCATGTAGGTGGCAGCTTTATAGTCCACTATCTCGGCTTTCAGACCCTGCAGAAAACATACAGCTTCGTCAATCACAGGCAAGGAGATTAACACAGCAGCTTAAGAGAACAGGATATCCCACAGTGCATCAAACTCAACAGTGAATTAAGTCTAATCCGGGAGTGTTTAGGCATCTGGACACAATCAAATACACCCCAGCAATCACTCCATTCTTCAGAGACCTTAAGGGAGGAGGCATCCCACAACACCTCACAATTACCTGGAGACCATGGGGCATCAAGGAACGCTGAGCTAAATCCTAACCGGAATGTACAGGGGTTCCTGACGGCAGAGAGCAGCAAGTATTTCAAAACACTTGATCTTAGTGTTTGGTGGCATCATACTAGGATTGCTTGGACTATCAGATTATGAACATATGTTTGGGGTCCATAATAAACTCATACCTTTAACTATTATGTTGCTTTTCTAATTTCCACTCAAATCGTTTTACATTTTCATGCCATTTTGGTTTCGGGGTCTTCAGAAAAGCAGTGACTTCAGCTCATTAAATGAAAAAAAAAAAATCAGCTTTTAATAATAAAGCCCCTTAATGGTCTCTAGACATCAGATCTTACCAGTTGCACATAGGGTAGCAGCTTAGCTATGATGGAATCCGTGATCTTCTCTACAGCATCCAGAGCAGGAACGATAGCCGCCGCATAGAAGGAAAACAACACTCGCAGCTGCGCACACTGTCCATCACGAACGAACTCTGAATAGGCCTGCAAGAACATCAGCACTGTTAATCAGGTTCACAGGTCCACGGCCAAGCACGGGTAAAGCCAGAGTAAGGTGACCTACCTTCACTGACTTGGTCACCATGGTGCAGATGAAGTCCATGAAGCCCAGATCCTTATAGCAGTGGGTGAGCAGAGTGCTTCTGGCTAAAGGAACTCCAGGTTTCTACAGAGAAATCAAAGACTCATGTGAGTAGATGCACCAGGTAGGCATTTCTAATAAAGTGGTCACTGAGTGGATGCACAAGGTATGCTTCTAATGAAGTGGTCACCTGAAGTCCATGCAGCCAGTGCCATCTGTGGGTGGGCTCATTGATTTGTAAAAGCTGAATGACTCGAACAAACAGTTTGGTATCGTGATATGGTAAAGCACAGGCAACCAGGCTATCCTCATTGTACAAGTGAATGTGGAACCTGAAATGGTATCACAAGAAGAAGCACATAAATGTAGATTCATACTAATATTTACCTCACGCTAAACTGTTCCATTCAGGAAAAGCAATGGTAATACTACAATACAGCATTAATACAGAGGCCCAAATGTATCTTCTATCAAATAATATTACTAAATGTGTTAAAAAAGGTATTGCGTGCATTTTGCATGCAATTAGAACACATACACTGCTACTGTAATAAGAGTCCTTGCATCCTCAAACATTTTATCACATACCAGCGCACACCGTATAGGGGCGTGAACATGTGCAGCAGTGGAATGATGCAATTATAATGACACGTTAATAACAATGTCAAAACCCATTAATTGTATAATGGGAGCCTCTAGTGACTCCCACCATAGTTTAGATATCGCTCATCAGTGCAGAACACGAGGTGTAAGGCTCGCTGGAGAAGCAGACATGTTCTACCTGTGTATTAGCCACTCCAGACACTTCATAGCTGGTTTGAGCATAAAGTATGGGGACAGGCGCGTGAGGAAGAGCGAAATGCTCTTGTCCAGCTTCTGGTTGACCTTTTTGGACTGCACGCTTCTCTCCAGCGTCAAAGACGCCTCACTGAAGAGCGTCTCCTGGAACTCCTCAAATGCCAGCTCAATCCCCAACAGCTCTTCCAGCCCTGTGCAGCCTAAACATAAAAAAATATGAGCATTAATTCACAAACTGGTCCTTTTACTTCCACAGGCCAGCCGATTACTGGATGATTCTGCCTGTCAAATATGCAGAGATTTCGGCCCCAGTTATTTTCAGACATTGTATTTGGGCAATCAGATCTGCGAGAGGAATTTTTTATGCCCTGATTACGCAAGCAGTACTGCTCTGATTCTACAACCTGAGCATGTGTGGAAGTGTCCCTCTACATTGTGTCTGTGTGCATGTGTGTGTGTGTGACAGAGCTCCTCTAGTACCCAGTGCGTAGAAGCTGGCTCTGTCCAATTTGGCAGCGTGCTTCGGGTCGAAAAGGAGCGAGGCAGTCTTCTTTCGCGCAAACACCTCAGGAGCATTCTGGGGTAGCGCGAGCCGCTTCAGCTGATTGGCTAATGAGGTCATATTGAACACATACTGCAGAGAGAAACAGATGGGACTAAAAGTTATTATTCATTTCATTTAAAGGCACCTTTCAAGCCACCCACAGACACCATAAAGACAAGTAAACCACATCATAAAATTTAAAATGTTAAAGGAGACTATTAAAATAGACAATAAATAAACGTTAAAAAGAGTATCAGACTAAAAACAAATGCAGTCTAAGGCCAGGATCAAAACCAGTAAGCAAGTTTGAAGAGGTGGGTTAAAATCCTGTTATAAATATTTCTTCATCTTGCTTGTAACTCTCCACCACAGGTTTAGTTTTAGGTCCGGCTGCTTCTCAAAACATCTTGGGCATCAGGAAAGCATATTTACAAGTATTTCATGGAATACATTTCTGTTAGGGTTGATTAAGAGAGAGAAATCTTGTTTCTGTTCACCATTGTGAACAATTCAGTGATGGTGAATTTCTCTAGAAAGCAGCGTTTCACACCAAACTCTGAATTAGTTTGTTTATACCTTAACCATTTAGCTATGCACACAGTTGGGGTGGAAATTTCTCTTTTAATCAAAAGAGCTTGACATATAATATAAACACTCTTATTCCTCTTGTTCCTAAAACATACAGTTCATACGTTTTGTGAGGTCACAAAAAAAAAATGCAAATTTGCCTGTCCAGTCTACAGCAAATTAGATACGTTTCAAGCTTTTTTCAAGTTTTATAAGCCTGTTTTAGCCAATCAGAACAGAGCTCATTTACATACACCACTCTTCAAGACACAGCAACAAAAACAGCCTGTTTAATACTGAGACAAAAAATGAATAATGGTCCCTTAAAAATAATGCTTTTTTTTTTATTACTGCAATTATATACTTTTCTTCCTCTGTAAACACATCATCGTCATGCTGAACCAGTTAACCCCTTCTTCAACTCCACAAAAACCACTAAACAATTTTATATTCCACTAGCCTCATATTCATACACTACATGGACAAAGGTACTAGGACCATAACACAAACAGGGACTTTAATGCTACGGCATTCAAATACATAGATTTTGATATGGAATTGGTCCCCATTTTGCAGCTATAACTAATTCCACACTCCTTGGACGGCTTCCCACAAGATTTTGGAGTTTCTGTGGGAATTTGTCCCAATACATTATGAAGAGCATTTATTAGGTCAGGCACTGACGTTGGAGGAGAAGTCCTGGCTCACAGACACCATTCCAGTTCATCCCAAAGATGCTGAATGGGGTTGAGTTCAGGGCTCTGCGTGGGATATTCTTGTTCTCCACACCGAACTCATCCAACCATGTCTTTATGGATCTTGCTTTGTACAATGGTGCACAGTCATGGTGGAATCGAAAACATTAATCCCCAAACTTTGTCCACAAAGTTGGACGAACGGCGATGTCCAAAATGTCTCGCTGAAGTATTAAGATTGATATTCAGTGGGAGTAAGGGGCTAGAACAGTCCCTTAAATAAGACGTGTGTCCCAATACTTTTGTCCACCATTAAGTTACAGCAGCCCCCTTTGAATCTCCGGGGATTTAGCCTTTGTCGCCAATTTCTATAAAATTTCTATATTAGGCCTGTTGCAGTTATAGGAAGATAAAACAGAAATCTGCCTATAATGTTTTCTACGTGGCCTTGGATAAAGAAGTTGACAATTCCTCCTTAAATGCTGCAGTAGCCACAGTGAATATACCCATCACTTCATATTGTATATACGTTATTTCGATCTAGGCTTAATATTTTATATTGATCTTGTCTCTGTGTGTCTGAGCAGACATACCATAAGCAATGTATTCAATGATCAACAGTTTCTTATTCTGTAAGATGGACCAGCAAATTCGAATAAGGAGCCAATTCCTGTCTGGTCTTGTGTATTTATATTTGAGTGTCTTACCGTGTGGAATGAAGCAGGTGTTAAAGAATCCACTGAACCTTAGAAACGGAATCAAACAGCTTCTAAGGCTTTAAGAAATTCTGATAAATTTCAGAGCCCTAATCGAGTCCACTACATGTGCTGCCCACACCACTACTGCTTCGGCTGTCCTGCAAGTCGGCTTACCCGGGCTCCACTGCCCCCAAGCAGAACAGAGTAGCAACTGCAGTTCTGCTCCATGCAGGTCGAGTACACGATATGAACAAAAGTATTGGGACACTGTTTTTTCCAGTGTTTGGGTTAAACCCCTTGCTTTCAGTAAAGGGCAATCTTAATGCTCAAACTTTCAAACTTTGTGGACACCGTTTAGGGAAAAAACCTTTTCCATTCCAGTATGGTTTGTGCTACAGTGCACAAAGTCAGTTTAACACATGGCTGGTTGAGTTTTGTGTGGAAGAACTTGACTGGCCCATACAATGTCTTGATGTCAACCCCATCCAACCCCATAAAAATGCGAGCCAGGCCTTCTCCTCCAACATTGGTGCCTGACCTCGACAAATGCTCTACAGAATGAATGGGCACACATTTCCACAGAAACATGCAAAAATCTTGCAAAAAGGCTTCTAAAAAGTGTGGAAGCTGTTGTAGCTGCAAAGGCGGACCAACTGAAAATGTCTGTAAATATAAAAGTTCATGTTGGTGTTATGGTCAGGCATCCCAATACTTTTGTCCACATAATGTTGGTTAATTGCAATTTCAGCCACATACACAATACACAGAGTAACAAAACAAAGTTCTTCCAGGACTATAGCTCAAAAGAAGAACAAAAACAGAAAACCAAAAGAATGCATTAATGCAGCTGTCAGCCTGTGTGTAAGGGAGTTGACCCTGATCAGAAGGCTGTGGGTTCAAATCCAAGGACTGCCAGTGACACCACTGAGGCAATATTGAGCAGGGTACCATTCCAACACGCTGCTGCCTGGGGGATGCATTGCTGGCTGCCTACTGCTTCACTTGGTGAATGGGTTAAATGCAGAGGAAGAATTTCACACTGCTTACACTGTGTGCTGTGCTGTGGTGTGTGAAAATAATAGGAACTTTAAATACACAGGGTGTGAAGAGAGGAAGAAAAACACAAGAGCAATCAAACGACAAGACAAGACAATATTTAGTACAGTTCACAACTGAATGAGTGCAACATAATACAGACTGATTTCTAGCAGTGGGGTCATAGAGGTTGACAACAATAGTAGAAGCCTCAGTAATTTGCATTATATAATAAATAGTAATCACTGTGCCAGTTAGGGTGTAAACTTTTTGTTTAAGGCAAACATTTCGGTGTGTATATTATGTGCTAGGAGAAGGAGGAAGTTCAGTTCAGGTGTGTGTGTGTGTTTGTTTCAGTTCTGATTGAGGTATCTGATGGCCAAAGAGAAGAAACAGTTTCCCATTCTGGCAGTGGACGCCTGTATGGGATTAGAGAGAGGATGTGTGAAGGGTGTGTTCACGGTGGCTTTGTGCGTGCAGCTTGTGATGTAAATGTCCCCGACAGATAGGAGAGAGACCCTGATGGGCTTCTCAGCCATCCTCACAAGCAATTCCCATTCCAAGCCATGATGCAGCTACAGAATATACTCTGTTTTCCCCAGATTTCCTAAGGGCAGATCAGATAAGTGGTCAGTGTTAAATGTGAAGTGGCCACCCTGTCATATGTGAACACATGACAGCACATAGTGTGAACAGCAAGAAATTCTTCCTCTGTACCCCAGTGAAGCAGTGGGCAGCCAGGAACACAGCAGCATGCGGGGTCGTACCTTGCTCTGGGAAACACAAATGTACCACTAGAAGTTTCTGGGATTCTATGGCTCACAACTATCTGATTGCAGGGCGTACGCCCACACAACTAGAGCCAAACCACTAGGCCAGAGGTCCATAACCACCAGGCCATTTGGTACAGGGCCACAAAGTATTTTTTAAAATTGATTATCAGTGTCTGAAAGACAAAAACCATGTGTCTATTTATTTTAGTACTTTAATTTATCACTGTAATTCGAAACTTTCCGTTTTAATTCAATACTGCAGTTCAGTACAGTAATGTTATTCAGCATTGTGAATGCTAATGTTTGGTAACCACTGTAATTAAGAGCTGTGTGTGTTTCATTTGTTCCTCACTTTCTGCTGATGTGTAGTGTGCAGTGCAAATAGAGCTGTTTTATACTCTCACACTGTCTCTCTCTCATGCACATACAACCGTACACACAGACTCTCTCTCTCTCTCTCTCTCTCTCTCTCTCTCTCTCTCTCATGCACATAAAACCTTACTCAGTCAATCTCTCTCTCGCTCATGCACATTCAACCGTACACACAATATCTCTCTCTCTCTCTCTCTCTCTCTCTCTCTCTCTCTCTCTCTCTCTCTCTCTCTCTC
>JBBMFX010002377.1:0-13426 GCA_037832545.1 Rhabdalestes septentrionalis | reverse complement strand
TCCTCACTGCTGGTCACAAATCCCCATCGAACACCTTCATAAGTCTTCTAACTGTCCTGCTGTGGTGTTTTTATCCAAATTCAGGCTAAAAATACTTATTTTTACAGGACAAACCATGGTCTTCTTGTTGATACACCCCTAGTGAGCATTGAACTTTGTATGCCTCCCATCAAAGCTGTTTTTTCCACGGCCGAGCTGCGGAGAGAAATGCACCGTAAGACCCGGAGCGCATTGGAAAGTTTCTCCGGTTCTGGGTGGAGGAGAACTCCGTGCTTGGGCTCGCTGGAAAGATCATATTGAGTTTTTAGTGGGAGTCATGTTTGGTTTCGCAGGGATTGATGTCACATGTAAAAAAAAATGTTTCTTTCAAATGCTCGAATCTCAAAATGCCATCCCACTGAACAAATATTCGAATATTCGAGTATTCGGTTACAGCCCTACCTTACACTAGTACACACTGTACAGTGTACACTCCTTACATTCCTTACACTGTTACACACCATACACATTAAACACCCGTTACACACCTGTGTGTGTGTGTGTGTGTGTGTGTGTGTGTGTGTGTGTGTGTGTGTGTGTGTGTGTGTGTGTGTGTGTGTGTGCAGATGTGAGGTTGAAGGTTTTATCTGTTTGTGGTTTAAAGTGACGCACAGCTCTGCGCTCCCACACCTACACATCTCTGTACCCTTCTGACATTCACAAAGCCACCCACGCACCCACACACACACACACACACACGACAAAGGACCAATATACAGCTTTGTTTTAAAAAAGGACAATGTATAAATTATATTAAAAAAAAAGGGCAGCTGGTGATCTAGTGGTTAGCCTTTTACACTGAATAGGATAAGTTAAAATTAATTTGATTTAATTAAACCAATATAAAGAGAACAGACCAGAAACTGAAAGATGTTATTATTTGGAGAATATCTTCTCATTTTGACAGCAAGTAGTTGTGAATACACTAGACGTGGTTACGTCTCTTACTCCCATCATTTATGGATCATGTTTATATACGGCTTCTCCTTTGTATGGTGGAGAGGCACTGCCCTGGTGTGTATTGGTTATTGACAAGTTACACATCAACTTTTCTGTAAAATGGTTGTAAATTGGAAGGTAGGAATGTAAAGTGTGTTTGAGCATGTGTTTGAGAATGTAAAGTGTGTTTTGAGTGAATGGGCAATATCGCTTATTGTCAACATCCCCCTCAACCCCGCACCCCAGTTAGGATCGTATTTCGGAGCTGAGCTGTGCGTGCTGGACGGTATGCTTGCAGTTGGAGCTCCACTATACTACTCTGCTGGAGCAGGAGGAGAGGTCACAATATACACCCTGAGTACAGGGGTAAGAACACACACACTTGCACTATTCCCTATCACATAATGTTAGAATATGTCCCATATATTTTTTGATTAATTTCCGTTAATTCCGGACTATAGAGTGCACCTGATTTTTAGAAAGAAAATCAATTTTGTACTTGTACAAACTGCACCCGATTATAAGCCGCATGTGTCTATATGAGCTATGAGATATCTACACAGATTTTTTTTCTTACTTTTAAGCGTGTCGGTAACATAAACAAATACATTATGCACATGGTTTTATTTTTCAAACATTGCCTGTAACACGGCTCCCTTTAAGTATACTTACATATCAGTGAAACACAAATTATGTTGCTTCTGCTTTTTTACTGAACAGTGCAGGAACAACATTCCATCTCCTAATGGCCAGTTAAAAGATATACCATATATATCCTGCAGCCTACCAGGGAAAATTATTGATCGCCTTCTTCATCTTACTTTTCTTCATCATGGGCGGGCTTTAAGGGGCCGTGCCCGCACTCAAACTCACTCGGGCTCATCCTGGGAATACGAGCCTCCGGGATTGGTCCGGGAATATGAGCTGCCCAAACACTCGTCACAGATGCGGCTGAGTTGGGCATAAAATAGACAAACCTATAAAATGTGTGCCTCCTCAAAAATCCGTCCGCAAATCTGTGTTTAGCGCCGTGTCTGGTTATGAGGCAAAATGTTTTTGACGTCATGGAAAAAAAAACATGCATTAGCCGCACTGTATTATTAACCGCAGGCTTCAAAATTTGAGAAAATTTGGGAAAAAGTTGCGGCTTACAGTCTGGAATTTACAGTATACACATTGAAATACTAATGCTGGGCACATTAACTGTCACTGTGGGGTGATAGAGGGCTTACCGACTAGGAGTTCGCCTGTGTAACATGATGGATGAACTCAGATGTAGACAGAAGCCAGAGGGTTGGTAAAATCACACCCTTTGCTTTGTGAACGCACTTTTTTTTGCATTCTTTAAAAGACTCTTATTTTGAAAATCATTTTTATGTGCTTGACTGCTGTCTCTCACATTAACAGGGACATTCGGTACTAAACACAATGACTGCATATACTTCTACCTGATAAAAAGAAATGTTTCTGCTTGTACCTGTTTAGGAAATTTTTTTTACTTGGTCAGAAGGTGGCTGATATACTGTTACGATCTTGGCTCGGGACTGTGAGCACCAATTTAAGCTACCTTTTCAAAAAATGCTACCAAAGTGCAAATTCATGCATCATTGGTGAAATATTCTCCCTTTTATAGTCAGTTTATAACACTGATAATGACAAATAGACAAAAAACATGCATAACCTGTGATAATACATTTTATTTAAATTATTTAATTATAAGCCGTGTGTCTATTCATGTTGTCTTGAAAAATGTTACCTTGAAACGTAGTCATTTTATAACAGTGATAATGATGGGGAAAAGGCAAATGATGCATGTAGTATAGAGAAAATAGATTGTATTTAAAAACATATTTTATAAACAGTCTACCTATTCATGCTACCCTGTAGGAAAAGCTCCCTTGAAGTTACACAGCTGCCAGTATCTCAAGGTAGCACTGATTTTTGTTCATGGCAAATCATCCCAAGACTGTGGAACTGTACATGCACAGAAGAGCTTGGTAACACACCTTGATGGGTAGCATGTTTTGGCAGAACACCCGGAAGCATGATTAATTGTAGGAGGGTTATAATACTTATAATGTTAGTACGGTTCCGACACCCATGCTCTGGACTCTGAGAGTACCTTGTTTTTTCTTAAACAAACTAGAAACACACGGATGCCCAGCAGTGGCAAATAGCTTTGGTTTTATATTTGATTTAATAACATTAAGGTTTAGAATTACAAGAAATATCTTTACTGCAGCTGTATAACTGTAAGTCACCTTATTTGTTTAGTGTTAATACTTTTAAAATACAAGTGCACAATATACTACTTTTGAGTTCATGCTTAATTTTGCGCATTGCAATGCTATTATCATGATTAATTATAGATATTTGTCTGTGTGTTTGTATATGAAGGTGTGTGCATATACTTAGATGAATAAACATAATGCATTTGGGACATGTTTTTAATAATAAATAATATGAATAATATATATGTGTGTAATAATAATAAATACTTTACTTTACCTGTAATGTCCTGCAGTCTCTGAACAGTTCAGCAGTGCTGCGGGGGGAAGTGGGCAGGACTTTCGGAAGATTTGGCTCAGCCCTGGCAGCCCTACAGGACCTGAATGGAGACGGTCTCCTGGACCTAGGGGTGGGCGCTCCGCAGGAGGAGCAGGGCAAGGGGGCAGTTTACATCTTCCTGAGCAAGCCAGGGGGCATCAGGGCAATACACAGCCAGGTGTGTGTGTGTGTGTGTGTGTGTGTGTGTGTGTGTATGTATATTTCTGCTGTAAATGCAGGTTTGCATTTTGTTGATTTACAGTGAACCTCTTTGTGTGTATGTGTGTTTCTAGAGAGTGAGTGGATCTGCAGTAAACGAACACCTGCAATTTTTCGGAGTGTCTCTTCACTCTTCAGTGGATCTGAGCTCAGACGGGCTGCCTGATGTAGTGGTTGGGTCCAAGGGGGCTGTCACTGTTCTAAGGTACGAGTATGTATGTGTGCGTGTGTGTGTGTTTGTGTGTGCATATGTGTGTTTATTCAAGTCAAGCAACACAGCACTTACCTTGTGAACCTGAATGAGTTTCTGATAAAGTGGCCAGTGGGTGGGACTGCATGGGCGGGGTTTCCGATAAACGACAAATTGTTTGAATTTCCAATAAACAACATATTCATTTCTAATTTCTCCAAGGACACACCCAGTAATGTGTGTAGGTGTGTCTGTCACTTTGGACCCACCAATTATTTCCCAAAATCTCTTCCACTGCTCTGCCCCCTACGGGATCAACACGCCTGTAGCCAAGGCCAAAGTATGTGTCAACATGAGAGAAGATTCCAGAGGAACCATAAAAGGTGAACACACATAAATATTGTTTTTCACAATGTTTGCTGCTTTAGTGTTTTCATATAATTTGTCAGATGTTTCAGATGGTGTGCTGAAGTATAATTCCAAGCATATAATTCCAAAAGCATTCATTGATAATTACATAAACTTGATGCAGAGTCTATATTTGCAGTGTTGGCCCTTCTTTTTCAAGACCTCTGCAATTACCTTGGCATTCTGTCCATTTTTTGACTGAACCATGATAGCACCACATTCTTGTTTATTTGATGCATGGAGTTTGACATAATTTGTGTGTGTTTGTTTATGCACCTGCCTCATGAGGACTGACATCAAGTTCTCAATGGGCTTTAGGTCTCGGGATTGTCTTGCCCAAGAAACCCAAAATGTTCATGTTTTGTTCCTTGAGCCAGTCACTTTTACCTTATGGCATGGTGCTCCTTCATGCTGGATGTTTTGGCTGTGTTCTTAGGCAAAATTATAAATGAGCCTACTCCCTTGGATGAGAAGCAACCCCACACCTGAATGGTCTTAGGGTACCCCCAACAGACGGCAAGGGGCTTCGTTAGACAATATGACTTTACCCCGGTCCTCAGCACTCCAGTCCCTGTTCTTTTTGCAGAATATCTGTCTGTCCCTGATGTTTTTATTGGAGAGAAATGGCTTCTTTGCTGTCCTTCTTGACACCAGGCCATCCTCCAAAAGTTTTCACCCCAGAGTAATTCCTGAGCAAGTGAAGCCTAAAGCCTTCTTTGAACAGTTGAACCTTTCTTGAAGTTCTTGATGTGAAATCCTTTTTGTGTGAAGCAATGATGATTGCACATTTTGCAATGCCAGTAACCATGTTAACCACCAACATTTTATAATTATTCTAACTCAGTCTGCTTTTCTAATGCAATCAGCATGACAGTGCGATCTCCAGCCGTGTCCTTGTCAACACACTCGCCTGTATAAATGAGAGGATCACTGAAATTTTGTCAGGAAGTCCTTTTTTGGCAGGGCTGAATGCCATTCAAATGGGAATTAAAGTATGTTTTCTGACAAAGAGGGACTTTGCAGTTAACAGCAAGTTGTCTGATCACTCTACGTAATTTCTGTTAATGCTATTTGCCATCATAAAAACTGAAGCCGCACATTTTGAGAAAATTCCTGTTTGTGTCATTCTCAAACCATTTGACCATGTCTGACTGCACATCTCTCTCACACACACATGCTTACTTACAGTGTGTTACTCCCATTCACCCTGTGTGTCTGTGTGTGTGTGTTCAGGTCTGTTCAGGGCTGCTGTGTCTGTAACACTGGAACTTAACTCAGACTCCAGGCCCCGCCTCCTCTTCTTCCCGAAATCTAAGATTTCAATGTGGAACACCACTATGAGCACCACTTCTGTCTGCAGCACACACTCCATCATTTTACAGGTTTATATATATATATTTATATATGTGTGTTCATGTGTAATCAGTAATCAGCCCACAATTGCACAATGTTAATCTTTGTTTTGTAGACATTTGTTTTTCCATTCATTTGCATATTCACAATACTGGGCAAAGTTCTTGAGCCTACTCACTTCTTCATATTTTGTCTCCAAAGTTCCAAACATGTTTGTATTTATTGTAGCCTTAAACAACAGTTCTCCAGGCTTCCTGAAGGAACTTTAGAGGCTCTCATTTTCAGTACAGTTCCTATACCTGACAGAGGAATGTTTTGTTCATGAATTATTCAAACAGAACACAGCACATTAGGCGCAAATATATCCAGATGATCAGGCGGCGATCAGTATACTGGTGGTGCTGAATGCTGTGTGGTTGGAACTCCTTTATCTAGGCATCTTGTATATTTAGACTGTAAAACATTTTTTCATTTCATGTAATCAACTCAATATGCTGAAGACATTATTTTTTAAAAAGCAAAATAGAAAGGACAGGTGCTCAAGACATTTGCACAGTACTGTAATTATTCATCTGTGTTTTGTAGCAGTAACAGGATGTTAATCTGTGTTCTGTAGAACTGTATCTCGGATTATCATGATGTTCCACTGAATGGGACGCTGAGGGTGGAAGGAGAGACTGTTGATGGTACAGGAGGCCTGAAACCCGTCCAGAACCCTGACTGTCCGGAGAAATTCATAACAAAGGTGAATCTGAGTGAGAGTGTGTGTGAGCAATAAACAAGCTCTGACATGCCAGTTTAAGTTTAAGCAACATGTGTGAGTGTGTGTGTTACTAGGTGATCCTGGAGAAAGTGTGTGGAGAGGACCATGTGTGTGTCTCTGATCTGAATGTTTCCCTCAACAGCAGGTCAGTTATTTAACCCTTTACCTCCCCCACCTCCTCCACCTACTTTGGTTCAGTGTTGTTGGGTTTTAGCCAAGCTTTGTTATGACAGCACAACCCTTTGGAGAACCATTATTAAGATTTTCTAAACATTATAAAGGTCTGTTAGTCATGATGGCTGTGTATATAACCCTTATCTTTATTAAAGTGTGGATTCGACCTCACTGCTGAGCTAGACTGCTCACTACCAAATAATGTCACCTACTATTACTCCCCAGGTTAGCATCCGCTAAGCTCCTAATATCCTACTGGTAGTACACACCATTAGCACCTATGGTCACTGCCTACTATAATCACCTACTCTTAGAGGGTGAAGCATGTATTATTTAGTAAAGACAGATTGTTATTTTAAATTGAATGAAATAATTACATTATTTTAAATGCATGAACGAACACACACACTCTGATTTGTTTTCAGTGTGGTGGTGGACATCCAGGATTTTCCCGTGAACATTTCTGTGGTGGTGGTCAACAACGGAGAAGATGCTACAGACGCAGAACTTCTCCTTCATCATCCCTCCGTCTTCTCCTTCACCCGGATCACAGCGGTGAGAACCGCCTCAGACCAGTTTGAATAAAAAATAATGGACAGTTAACAGAGTTTTATATCTGTACTTTTATACATCTGATGGTCAGTCACTAAATCATACTGACCTTAAGCTGCGTCCCAACAGCTGACGCACCAACTGATGGATGGAGCGAGCATCGCGAGTCTAACGCAAACAACTACAAGACACACACTTGCTGTAAAGCAAATCTTTAGTTTACACTACAGTTGTACCACCTGACATGCGGCAAAATACCCTTCAGAGCTGTTGTTATAGTAACGCACCCTTAGGAGCTGTTTTTATTATTTATATTCTCCCTTATTTGTTCAGCACTACTATGAAATTGTAACCATAAAGTGCTGTTGTACAACAAATGTGATTATCCACATTTCACATCAGCACCAAGTGAACGTCAACTCACTGCCAAGGAGGTGTTTAAAACATCAAAGTGGTTGCAGTCTGTATTACTGTTGGTCTTAAACTGCAGCTCTGCAGCCAGGAATACAAGAACAATTCACAACATGAAAAATCCAACGGTACTTTTTTCCGTGGATTGTTGTCACACAAGCAAAAAAACTTGTTCAGTAGAACTGATAAACTGCTTGATGGTTAAGTGTGTGTGTGTGTGTGTGTGTTTGTGTGTCTGTATTGTGTTGTAATGTTCCCATCTGTCTGCAGGAATCCGATGGACATGTGGGGTGTGTGTCTAATGAAACAGGTGCAGGGAACATCACACACACATCCTGCAGGCTGGGGGTCGGAATGCTGAGACAGGGGATGAAGGTGAGGTTGGGATCAGGGTCAGGTGAATTTCCAGACTGAGGTCTTTCCAGGTCTGAGAGTCAGTAAATAAACTAGTCTGTTCTCCTGAAGGTGCATCTGACCGTGCTGTTCCGAGTGTCTGAGCCAGCAGTGCTGGGAGACCGCCTGACCCTCAACGCTTCTGTCACAAGGTCAGAAACGCACCAATCAGCACGCAGCTCTGCAGGCTCAGGGTGGGGTCCTCTAGGGCCCCCTCAGGTACAGGAGTGGCTTAAAGAGCTAATGTTGTTTCTCTTACAGTAAAAATGAAGATCCTCAACAACTCCACGACAACAGTGCCACCGTGTCTGTGCCAGTTAAGCAGTATGTCAACTTCCTGCTGGACGAGTAAGAACACGGATTACTGCGCTAGGATTAGACCAACAAATGATTATTTTTGGTCTTATTATTAAGAGAAGTAGTTGTATACAATGTGGCACCTAAAATTTATGTTAACTTTACACGTTTGTGTGTGTGTGTGTGTTTTTGTATGTGTGTGTGTTTTTGTGTGTGTGTGTGTGTTTTTGTGTGTGTGTGTGTGTGTGTGTGTGTGTGTGTGTGTGTGTGTGTGTGTGTGTGTGTGTGTGTGGGTGGGTGTTATTTTTAGTTATGGATCCACACAGTATATCAGATACGACCAAAACACTCTTATGAATCACACTTATAAGGTGAAACCTTTTTATTATGAATCTCCTTACAATTCATGACAAAAAATAATGATCAGCTAAATAACAGAGAGTAATTATTAATTTTCTCTCTCTCTCTCTGTCTCTTTCTCTCTCTCTCTCTCTCTCTCTCTCTCTTTCTCTCTCTTTCTCTCTCTCTCTCAGGTGGAGAATCTGGGCGAGTTGTCTGTTCCTGTACATGTGGAGTTTGAGTTGTTGAGGGAGATCGGCTCTGGGTTTTTATGGACTGTTTCTCTCACTGAAGATGTGAGTCTGTAAAACTCTTTAAAACCAAAATCACTCAGCCCACACGTCACACCTCACACCTCACACTCCACACCTCACATCCCCAACTTACACCTCCGCAACTTACACCCCACAATTGGCAGCCCATACCTCACACCTCTTACCCCATAATTCACATCCCCATTTCATACACCCCATACCTCACATCTCACACCCCACACTTTGCAGCCCATACTGCACACCACATACCTCACACCCTGACACCTGACACCCCATACCTCACACCCCACACCGTAAACCCCACACCACACTCATTATTGCCTTACAACTTACACTCTCACAGAAAAAAACCCACTGAGCTAAAAGCAGCTAGACGTTTTCTGGACATGTTCAGTCAGTTTTACTTTTTCAGAATAAAAGCACAAGTCTGAGGAAAGTGACTGAATGAGAGGGATGTTGTTAGAGGTTCAGCTCTTTCAGTTCTCTGTTTTTCTCCCAGGCTGAAGTTCAGATATGATTCAGTCACAGGAACAAACTGGATCAACTCTCATGACTCTGACCAGGAACATTTCTCAACTCTCACTTCAGTTCCTCTTTTCTGTGTGTGTGTGTGGGGGGGTGTATGTGTGTGGGCACAAATGTGTGTGTGTGTGTGTGTGTGTGTGTATGTGTGTGTATTAGGTCAGTTCTGGGGTCAAGTGTGAGAAGCCGAAACTGAAACACTGTGAGCTGAAACATGAGTCCTGGCACAGTCAGGTAAGGCGACTTCTTAATCTGTTGCCATGATACTACACCTGTGTTGCCATGGTGCCTCACATGGCTTCTCCTCCTAACAGAAATCCACCTGCCAACTGATTGGCTGCAGCATTCAACGGTTAACAATGGGCCAGTCAGTCATCTTCCGTTTTAGTGGTCATATTAAGAGTAAGACGAAGGTACAGTCTCTCCTTCCTCCTCTACACCCTTTTCCTGCCCCCCTCCTCTTCCCCTCCTCTGCCTCCCCCTCTTCTCCCTCCTTACCCTCCTCTGCTTGCCCCTCCTCTCCCTCCTGCCCCTCCTCTCCCTCCTTCCCCTCCTCTGCCTCCCCATCCCTGCCTCCTCCCTTCTCCCCTTCCTCTACCTGTTTCTCCTCCCACTCCTCTTTCCCTCCTCTGCCTCCCCCTGAACTGCCTTAAGCCTGATTCATACTTATACTGCTCCAGCACGTCGGATCAGTTGGATCTCCATGATACGACGTCGTATGGGCAATCCAACAGGGTTGGATCGTCGGTTGGAGTCAAGCTCTATTTTCTAAGCATCCGACGTCCGCGCTGGATGCTGGACGTCTGTGATTGGTCAGCCGACGTCAGTCTCGGAACCCAACGTAATTTCCGGGACCTGACATGTATTTATTTACGTTATTACGGGTATTCTTTTGGCATTAGGTGCACTGTCTCATATGCTGAGTAGAACTACAACTCTGCATAAATAATTTAAAGTTGGATAAATGTTTTTGGGGCTCAGACCGATAAGTCCTCCTGCTGTCCTAACGGCGAATTTCTTTGCAGCAGGGTCGGGCCAGTATGAATACTCCGACGGTACAGCTCCGTGTAGGAGCATATTTGCCTTTACATGAGCATGAATCAGGCTTTAGACTGAATGGGTTGGGCTAAACTGCTGTAAACTAAATGGCTGTAAAGTATGCATTGCAGATGTGCAGTGATGGCGGTCTTGCCTCTGGTGCAGGTAGATGGAGCCCAGGTGACTGTGGTGAGTCGGGGGGTTGTGTCATTTGATGGAGAAAGTTACTCACAGTACAACAATGAAGAGGCACTTAGACGCTTGGTGAGATCAAACACACTCACTTTACAATTTTGCCCAATCTCACTCTCAGTCACACACTCTCTCACCCTCTCTCTCTGTAGATTGAAACAGATGTGGAGTTTCCAGCACAGGGCAAGACAATCCTGATAGCATCTCTGTCGGTGTTTTTCGGTTTGATTGCAGTGGCAGTGATCTTCTTCGTGCTGTATAAGGTGAGAATTGAAGTCTTCAGCAGCTGCCGGATGCTTTAAGCGATAGTTTGATGAAAAGTTCACCATTTCAGAGGTAGTGGATGCATTCAGCATCTGAGATTCACTTCTTTAGCTTTAGCGCTGGCGCAGTGATGTCAATCCAGCTAACAGTTAATAAAAGTTGACAAGCCAGTAAAGGTGGAAACCGATATGCCAGCTAGTTTTTGAAGCAGCAGATAAATTCTGGTGGACTGGGAAAAACACTGCCACCAGAGCTGTATCCCCAGTTTGGTGGTGATGGTTGTGGTGGGGAACTGGGTAAATCTGTGTCTGAACTATCGTTTTAAAGGGCAAGGCAGTGTTTGGTTTTTTGTGGGGACTGTCTGATTGACAGGTTGATGCGTCTATTGGACTTTCGTCTAGGTTGGGTTCCTCAAGTCTAAACTTGCTGCTCAGCAGGGCGCTGGGACCGTGGTGCCCCCTGGTGGTGAAGAAGTAGAAACACAGACTGACTGCGTGACCACCGAGACCTCACCTGATGAGGAAATAGCAACCCAGCAAACAGAAAAGGACAAGTGAGACTCTGTACATGATACTTTGCACATCAGTGTCCTTAAGTCCTGGCTAAACCAACATGTCTCCACGGATGAAGACTGTTTTGGTTCAAGGCCAGCAGTTCCCCAAGAGATTATGTTGTGTGTGTGAGTGTGTGTGTGTGTGTGTGTGTGTGTGTGTGTGTGTGTGTGTGTGTGTGTGTGCGCATGTTCATAGTTGCAGTATGAAGATATTTAATGCTGATTATTAAATTATTAATGCAGAACACACTTCACTGTAGCACAGCACTTACAGATTATTCTGAGGTCTTGATGTTTTGTGAGAAACAGTGCGTGAAGAAAAACAGCTTAAACTTGGACAATTTGAGTGAGAAGCTGTGAGAATACAAATAAACACTGTTCCTTCACTCCTGGTGTGTATGTGTGTTGGTTTGTATGGTTAATTTCATGGTTTGAATTACAGGGGGCACTGGGGGTCAAAACCCAGACACCACCCAAAGAAACAAAAATATCAGTTAAGGGAGGTTAACAGTGTCATGAATGCTGTACCCCCCAATTAAGGAGAGGTAATTCACACTCTGTTAACGTGCTTCATCATACAGACACACAGCACAAAACACATTCAAAGACCAGTTAAATGACTGTACACCAGTACGTATGGAATGCTGCATACTGCATCAGTATACACTAAATACTACACACTACACCAGTGTATACTGAATACTACACAGTGCACCAGTCCGTACTAAATACTACACTATGCACCTGTATATACTGAATACCAACAAATTGCACCAGTATATACTGAATAATGTACACTGCACCAGAATAAACTAAGTACTGCACTAGTGATTTTTGCTGTTCTACTACACACTGTACTAGTATAAACTTGTATATGGCAACTGAATACTACATACTGCTATACATACCTACTCTATCTAAACTGAATACTTGTGAATAGTGTTTCATTAGCCATGCAGCAGAAGAAAATCAAGCATCTGTGTGATAGGCATAAAACTATTTTCCCAAAAAAGTAGCATAGTAAAACTACAGTAACAGTTCTGCTCTGAAATATGTAACCCGCTCGTGCAGTTAATTGTAAGTCAAATATTTATGTGTATGTATGTATTTATTTACTCTTGGCATTTTTACAATCAGATTCATGAGGAATCGACCTGGAATGGTATTTAATTAACAGGTGTTCTTCATCAGGAGTTCATTTGTGGAATTTCTTGCCTTCGTAATGTGTTTGGTTGGGATCATCAGGTGTGATGCTCGGGTTGGTACACAATGATGCTGTTCCACTATGGTTCTATTCCACATTATGGCAAGAACCACTTAACTCCGTCCATCATTACTGTATCACAAAACATATTCTGGTTTATTGCATGGTTCCATGTGTTCCTTCATCATTTTCAAAATTAATCTACTATATAGAAAAAAATAGAAAACAAGAAAAAACATTGAATGCGAAGGTGTGTCCAAACTTCCGACTGGTACTGTATGTGTATACAGTACAGGCCAAAAATTTGGACACACCTTCTCATTCAATGTGTTTCCTTTATTTTTATGGCCATTTACATTGGTAGATTCTCACTGAAGGCATCAAAACTATGAATGAACACATGTGGAGTTATGCACTTAACAAAAAATGGTGAAATAACTGAAAACATGTTTTATTTTCTAGTTTCTTCAAATTAGCCAACCTTTGCTCTGATTACTGCTTTGCATACAGTTGTTTAGTGCTAAACTCCTCTGGGAACTCCTTTAAGACTGTTGGAAAACCATTTCAGGTAACTACCTCTTGAAGCTCATCGAGAGAATGCCAAGAGTGTGCAGAGCACACTGAATTAAGAATATAAAACATGTTTTCAGTTATTTCACAATTTTTGTTACGTACAAAACTCCACATGTGTTCATTCATAGTTTTGATGCCTTCAGTGAGAATCTACCAATGTAAATGGTCATGAAAATAAAGA
>JBBMFX010002366.1:0-13427 GCA_037832545.1 Rhabdalestes septentrionalis | reverse complement strand
CTCACTCACTCACTCACTCACTCACTCACTCACTCACTCACTCACTCACTCACTCACTCACTCACTCACTCACTCACCTCCATATCACAGCTGTTATCTAGGTCAACAGAAATCCTGTCATCTGTTTCTGTATTTGAATTAGGCTACTTCATCTAAACAGGCATGCTACATCTTCATTGTAGAAAATGATGTATAAATGTGTAGCACTGAATCAATTGCAATTAAAAGTATACACATACGTATTCAAAATATATTGAAGAAATGCGCACACACTAACACACGTTTCAATGCATCACAAGCAATACAAAATAGAGTACAGCAATTTATCAGTTGTAACTATTGGCCATAATTTAATAACTGGACCAATACATTTTTTTTCATTTATTTGCAAATGATATGTCAACCACTGATACTATCATGCATATTTAGACATAATATGCATGGCACATGCTCCAGTGTATGTGATGTGTATGTGAGCGTTTGTGTTCTGTGTGCTAAAAGGATCAGGAGAAATGGCCAGTCCTAATTCAATTTGCCTCACCTGTATCTGTACATGAATGTGTGTATGTGTATATGTGTGTGTTTGTTTGTTTGTGTGTCTGTGCGTGTGTACCTTGCCAGTCAGAGTGAGTGGCTGGATTGCAGATTTAAAGACTCAGAAATGTCCTTCAGATGGACAAAGAGTGATCCAGAATATACCAGAAGCTTCCATTAGCAGTCCAAACTAATCCCTCATTTTAGTCAAGGATGGCAAATTAACCACCAACTAGTTGTTGGGTTTATCTGCTCCACTGACCAGTAAGGTTGGCAGCAATCCAGGTGTTTTCTATGCTGCTCTGGATCTTAAATATCTGTCTCTGAAATAAAATGAATTCCATCCCACGACACAAGCAACATTTTCCACCGGCCTTTGTGCCACAGCGTGATAACAAATCTGTAGTATAAAAAGAAATATCAACTGTATCTGTACTGGGGTGTGGTGGTCCCCACTGCTTAACTTTGTGAATGGGTTAAATGCAGAGAACAATTTCATGCTGTTCCCACTGCGATGTGTTTATGTGTGACAAATGAACACTATAATGGTGGAGCAGGATAGAGTGTACCCTTTGGTCTCTTACAGATATCGCTTGGCAAAGGATACAAGTATTCGAACCACGGTTTGGACAGTTCTGCAAAGTTCTGATTGGTAACTACTACGCAGCACTGTGGTATGAGTACACAGATTAGGTTCTGTTGCAGAACTGAAATACCTCTGATTGTATATCAGCACTGTAATGAGTATAGCAACGTTTCTACCCAATTTAGCATAAAGTTAAATGCTAAGACTTCATGCACCAATCACTGCCATCAAAGTAACAGAGAACAACAGCAACATAACGACGGTTCTATACTCATGATTTTCATGGTGAATTTTACTACTCTCTAATTCCCAATACTACATTTGGAAGGTGAAGAGATGCCCATGTTGTTTAGCATTGCCGATTGATAGGGGGAGAGTTAAGGTAAACCCAAACAGCGCAAGGTCAATTACATTCTCTTAAAGTGGGAGGCCATGGAGGGCTCTGGAACTGCTGGGGATTGAACAACTCCCAACAATAGGACCATGAAAGCACACTGAAGCATTTTTTGTGACCTCCTAAAGACCTCTGACCTCCTACAGCACTTGCACTTCCTTTTTTTATAGGCTGATGGCCACATGCCAATGATTTGCCAGACTCGTCTCTGAGTGTGTCTATTCAGCATTTAGGAAGCGTCTATGTAAACAAAACGCTAACCATATTCAAACCTTCCTTCACCCCTCCCCCCGCATCTCTTTCTGCACTTCCCCTGGGACGCCTCAGGCTCCATTAAGTGATTCCATTTTGGGCCAAGTGTGGCAGAGAATTAACATGGGCAAGCCCAGGATCATCTGCACATGTTAAAAACAAATACATAAAATAAATAAATGCATAAACCACACTAATATGAAAATCAATGTTGCAAGCTAGGGCTAAAGCTCCGTTTGGGGAAAGACCAATAAAACAGCAAGCAATTCCAGCCTCTGCTGGGAAGTACTCTAATTCTCTCTCTCTCCCTCTCTACCCCCACTCTCTCTCTCCCTCCCTCTCCCCTGTGGACAGCTTTAATGCTGTGCAGTATTTATGTGGATGGTCTGAGCAGGAATAAAGCTGTTGAATGACTGTGCCATGGTGGCAAGGGATAGGGTCAGATGGATGGATGAGGGCCAGTCATCAGCAGCTCAGCGAATGAATGAACTACAGAAAGGGGGAAATGCAAGCACTAGAGATCCTCACAAATTACCAAGCAGAGCCTTCACATGGTGCTCAGGAACATGTCATGTTTTAAGATCTAAAATACCTTTACACATAAAGCTCCAGACCAGTGATTACACTTACTTACGTGCACAGAGGCACTCATTCATGCACTAACACACAGCATTAGACCATGAAATTTGCTGTTATGACCAGCACATGAATAACTATTATTAATTATTTCTCCCTCGTAGCTCATTGAAAAAGGCAGATAATTCCTGAATTTATGTGAACCGCGTACTATATTAACAGTAATACATCAGTAGTACATCAAAATAATGCATGAATGGCATAGTAAAATAACAATAATTAACATATTTGCGTTAAAGATATGTACAGTGCCCCTCATACAACAATGGGGTGTTGTGTGGCAACCTGTCTTTAAGGAATTTCCTGAATGGAATGCATGCATTAGATTTGTCTAGTCTTTCAGACTGAGGTAATATAACTACACAAACAAAGCTCAGGAACACCCCATAATGTATCACTACCTGAAATGCCTAGAAATAAATTCAGGTGCACCACATAATTTGAAAATGATTAGGATATATTTATACATATTCATAGTGAGGAACTTCATACATCATGCAAGAAACCCTTCAAATATCGAAGCTGAAAGAATTCTGCACTGAAAAGGGATACGTTTATACCACTCCATATGAGAGCTATGAGGTGTCTCGTTTATTTTGTCTTCGCAAAGGTAAGGACAAAATATAAATATAAAAGGAAGTATAATGAGATATTGATATTTCTTAATGAACTAAGTATTCAATGAGGTGTCCTGCCCTTTTACATCTGTAGTTCTGAAAGTTTTATTTATCTATTTTATTTGATCTAAAATGTTTTAATTTAGCTTTATTTTGTTACAGTTTAAATATTTTTAGTATTATGGTCAATATTTTGTCAGAAACCAGGGCAATCATAATATTTTTGTCAAATAACTTTCCATTTATGAATTGCTAAACTAGTAGGCCAAGCTATACTTTTCACTTTCACATCTCCCTGATATTTAATTTTCAAAATACAAAAAGGAACCTTATTTTTCTTTGTTATACTAGTTTTTGTTTGTGTTGTACTGGACATTTTAGTTTCCATTTAGCTTTTGTGTTTTTGAAAATTTTCATTGCTTTGTTTTCATTGGTAGTTTCTGTTTTTGTACTAGTTTTCATTAACAATAACCCCTCTCTCATGTTTTGGGGGTGTGCGTGCCTCTCTGTGCAGTGATGACGGATTGGGTGCAGGATTTGTTATGATGCTGGGAGTGGGGTCATTTGTTACAGAGGGACAGCATGGACCTGCACATGTAAGAGTGTTTACACCACTGAATTTCAAACAGCTGCTAGAAAAGAGTGGGTGCTATCCTGTCTGTATGCTGTGATTAACAAGAGCGTAAAATGGCATCATCAATCATGTGTTAACATGACGTGTGACTTCTCTCCCAGTTGGAAAGGATATCACTTTTTCCCCCCAATTAAATATTTACATCAATCAGCCCCAACACTAAGACTGCCCGCTTAAAATTGTGTAGACTCCCCTTGTGCTGCCACAACAGTTCAGACTTCCCAAATGGTCAAGTGTGCTCTAGAATCACCAAGATGTCAGCAATAGATCTTTTAAATTACAAGTTGGAGCATCCAGTTATTTGACTAGTTTGTCCAGCAAATCCCACAGATGCTCACTCAGACTGAGCTCTGTGTAACTAAAAACAGGAGGTTATTACACTGGTTATCAAAAAAGAGAGGAATAAAAATTCACAAACTCAATTACATATGAATGGATAACACCGCAGAACAGCACACAGTGTGAACCAATATAAATTCTTTCTCTGTTTTAAACGGATTAACAAATGAAGAAGAGGGCAGCTAGGAATGCAGTGCAGAGAGAGCAGTATATGGGGATGGTACCTTGCGATCGCAGGGGTAACTGCCTAATCACCAGGCCTCCAGCTTTCAATACAACAGTGGTGACAATGACACGTCTGCATATAAGGTAGAGTGGATACAGACTGATGGAGATACAATATCTCTCAGAATAGAGGACTGTTGTCTGAAGAAGGCCCTGTGGCAATCACTCTCCACTGCACATTTAACTGTGGACAAAGTTCCTTGGTGTGGACATCATCAAATACATCACAGGGACCCTCAGCACCAACAATCTAGCCAAGAAAGCCCAGACCTGACATCATTTCCTTCCATCCTCTCTACTTTCCACAAAGGGACAACAGAGAGCATCCTCTACAGACTTATACCTCAAGCATCCTGTAGTTTACAGGTGGCAATTGCTTGCAGTTCCTCTATTCATGGTATTGATGCCCAGTCATTCTTTTCATTTGATTCTTATCCACAAATTGTTCTCTTAAACTGTGCAGTCTACTCATTATCAAGAATATTTATTGGTGACTGTATCTGGTGCATTTATTGGACACTGTATATTCTGTACTTGTTTCACACTGCTGTATATCTGCACGTATATCTCCGATTTTTGAACCAGATCATATCAGAGCATCTTTACACTACTGGTGTTATTTCATATATTTGATGGTTTCATATAATCTGCATTATTATGTAGATAATATTAAACAAGAAGAAACCTCTCCATGGGTAAAAGCTGATTAAAACTTTTAACTGCTTCTGTACCTGTGGCTCAGTCCACCGTCTACTGCATCTCGAGCAGTCTGGTCCGAGGTGCACATTGATTTATTTGGTTTAACCAGGCCGCGGTGTTCTGCCGCTCTGACCTCAATTAGGTTATGGCTGCGAGTCTGACAGAGTGAGACCGTTAGTGCAGCTGCGTGTGGTAGACTGGCTTTGTTAGAGTTAACTCATTTATTTCAGCACCACTGGGATTCACCTCTACCACTTCAGACTTACTATTTCAATAACAAATTGATAAATGTCTGTCTACTTATTATGCAATGTTTAGATAAATAAATACATGAAATTATTTACTAAACATAGTCAGAAAATATTATAATAGGTTTACCACTTTCAGTATTACATTAAGGCCAATCTTAGATTTAGAATTTGACAGTAACAATGCTATAATATCCATCTAAGGCAGGGATGGGCAAATTACGGCCTGCGTGCCACGTCCAGCATGTTGGTCTTTTTAATCCGGTCAGCCAAAAATTAGCGTCTCATCTGTGTCTCGGGGAGTGAAGTCGCAGGATGGGGCGGAGCCAAACACGCAGTTGAAGTTACTCAAATTATGTACGCATTTGCACTGTGAATACCACATACGCCAACGCGTAGAGCTCTAGCACTTACAGCGACGGGAAGTTCTGCTATTTTCACAGAGCCAGCTCTATTGCCACGGCTCCCAAAGAACAGACGGTTCTTTCAGCTCCCAAGCAGTTTATTATCATCTGTAGCCTCATATTTTAAATCTAACTTGTATATGGGTGACTTAGTTTGTTTTACAGATGCTCTTAGATTATACAGTTGTTTAAAAGTCGACTATTGTAGCAATTTATGGATTTAATATTTGTATTGTTGGCTGTTTTGTTTTCTTATTATGATGTTTGTGACTGACACATTTCAGGTCTCACATTGAGTGTTGTTTCCTGACATGTCAAACTTGAACAAATCTAAAAAAAAATTTTTTATAGGATTATTTTCCTCATCGACATACATAATACATTTACATAAATATTTACTGAATATTCTTATACTTCTGATTATCATTAGCAGCTTATCAAAATGTACTGCTTTTTAGAATGGGAGAAAATTAATATTGAGAAGAACTAAGTTGAAGTTTTCATCGGTTCAGCCCTCCAACACAATTCAGATTACTCATATGGCCCCTTATAGAACTTAATTGCCCAACCCTGATCTAAAGTTTAAGGACATCTTTACTTTTTTAATTTCTTCGTATTATCTATGTGTTTAGGTGCCTGTTAATGCAATGTGATTGGACAGCCCAAGATACTTGGACACTAATGCTGCAATCAGAACAACAGGATAAAATTTGTGGCCTTTAGGTCTCATGAGTGACACAACAAAGTGACAAAATGTCTATAACAGCATCATGTAATTGGAAGTACCAACTACCAGGTAGGGTTCTGTCAGAGAAGCTGCAAAATCGAATCCCAAAATAAACGTAAAAAAAGAAAATAACATAAACGAATGACCTCATCTTGTAAAGGCACCTACGAAGGGGTGGGATATATTACGCAGGAAGTGAACAGTCAGTTCTCTGAGTTGATGTGTTGGCCTATTGGGGGGACACATCCCAAATAACATAATTGTCTATTCTACATTACTTTACCTTAGTGGTTCACTTAATACAGACTGTAATTTATCTTGTATTGTAGCCAATTTATACATGGCTGTAAGGAGAAATGAGTGGTTTGAATGATGTGCCACCAAAGCTAATATCTTGTATGTCAAACAAACCAAGGGGTGGTGGAGGCCTAGTGGGTAGTATGCTTGCCTGTGGACCAACAGGTCATGGGTTTGAATCCTACCTTCAGCACACCTTAACTGGGTTCCTGAGCAAGAATCTTAACACCAAGTTGCTCCAGGGAGACTGTCCCCTGTAGTTATGGAATGGAATCTGCTTTGGATAACAATGTCTGTCAAATGCCTGAATGTAATTTTTTGCTAAAGGCTGTAAATGTAAAATTGCACAATTACACAAATTACACAAATTGTTGACAAGATAATGTTAGCTTTACCAAAGTTGTCAGAATACATGGTGCATCACAGTTTGCTGCATACGAGACTGTGTAGCTGCAGACCAGTCAGACGCCTCTTTCAGGAGGATAACATGCCTTGCCTCACTGTAATGTTCAGGAATGGTTTGATGGACAAAACAAAGGTCAGTTTGTTTATTTTGGCTTCCAGATTCCCCATATCTCAATTAAATCTGATATGTGTGATGTACTGGATGATCTAACTGAGCCCACCGCACAAGTTAAAGGCCCAAAATGATCTGCTGTACTTTGGTGCCAGATTCCACAGAATACTTCAAGAATACAAGTCAAGTACAATTTTAGGCAAGTGATGTTAATGTTTTGGCTGATCAGGTTGCTTAATATTATTACTATGTTATTTTAAGTTTGAAATATTTATTTAACATATAAATGCAAACCATCTCCCAGCACAGGCATCCTAGGCAGACCAAAGCTGACACTATCTGAATGTTGGTCAACACTTAGACCACATAAATATATGATTTAATGGACCATGCCTATATTCTGCAAAATGACATTATCTCCTAAACAGCCCTGAGGCCACTAACAGAATTTTCTTTGAATTACAGATTAGAGTTTTAATATTGTGGTACTGAAACATTCTCAGAGCTGTGTGTGATGACCTGAGACTAACCCAAACACAAAATATTACCATTTGGCCCAGTTTATCTTCAGTGTATCGGTGAGTGTTATGGTGAATGGCATGGTGTGTGTGTGTGTGTGTGTGTGTGTGTGTGTGTGTGTGTGTGTGTGTGTGTGTGTGTGTGCGTGTGGCTCACACCCTGGCAGGTGGCACTAAGCTAATCTGTGCCAGGAGGACAGGAGGAAGGCTCTACCTATTGTAGTCCCCCTTCATCCAGGATTACACACGAATACACAAATACCAAACCACTCAGACCCTACCATCAGCTGATTAATTTTAAAACAATATTCATTCAAGGCATAATGGTATCCCACCCCTCCTTTTCCAATCAACAAATTAAAAAAGTAATCACTCTTATTTAACGGTAAGCTAAAATCGGATCAGTACTAAGACAGATAAACACCCTGTGTCAGGGTACATCGCTTAGACCGATAAAAATATAAATAAAAAATTTGAGTTTAGTTCAGAGAGATCCAATGGAAGGTCTTATTTACATATAAGAAGAAAAGCCATGTCAATCCAGACCCACTTTATCTGGACATCCCTAAATGATCTAAAAGTGCTCCAACAATAAACTAACAATGCATTTAGGTGTTTGGGGAAGGACAGGGTGCAATGTGTAATAGTACATCCAAGTGTATTTAAGATTTGCTTATACATAATCATTGGGTTCCATAATTTTTTATTGTCATCTGCTGAAACCCTAGCACTAGAGCACCAAATTGACATTAAAAAACACATTTAAAATGTGACATAATGTCACATATCAGGGGGCACTGATAGCTTGTTAAAGTAAGTTTTATCAGTATTGCAAAAATGGATAATATGCAAAGCATTGTTCAAAGTTGCACCAAATCAATTCAGGCAGTAAAAAAAAAACAAAAAACACACACAGGGGAGCACAATATGTACTTTATGCAGCTGTATTATTTTCCCCAGTATATCGTCAGTATATATCCCAGTATATTTTTAATTTCATTCACATTAAGTAAAAATCAAAGTGATGCTAAAACTGTGATTCAAATTTTTGAAATAGTTATTTATATTTTAAGTTACATTTTAAGGTTAATGCTAGATTATTCATAGAAGGCATTTTTGATCATTTGTACCTGTTAAATTTCAAATTCACACTAGTCAGAAAAGCTGTGTAAACATTTAAAAATTCCTGAATTTTCAGCTCCTTCAAAATGACAGTTGCTGTATCAGCAAGGTTCTGGTTATTAGTTATCATATACAGCCCAGTTCTTCTACTAGACTGAACTTATTACTACTTTAAATTATTGATTGTTCTAACGTGTGTACTACTCAAACTGAAATAACAGTGTCATAAATGACATAAATGACAGATTACAATTTTAATTGTACCATGACTCAAAAGCTGCTAGAGACAGAAAATAAAAACATGGTTGGTTGGCCACTAGTCTTGTTAAACATGTAGCTGGGGTTGTTCATTCGAATCCCTGTGGGCCATGACATAATATTACGCTGTTCTTCGTTACGTGGCATTTGATTCTTGTCTACAGTACTTCATCTGCTGAAATGTAAAAACAAAGCAGCACTGATGTCTTTGTCTGAGCCAAGCTTTGATCCATTCCTACGCAATAAAAAAATGAAAGAGTCATTTGCAAATGTTCTGATTATATGGGTTGTATAATGCAAACAATTTGGCTGATTACTTCCAATTGATTTGTCTTATTGAGGATCAGGACAAGCATGCTGGGTTCAGACGGCTTAAAGCAAAGCCCAATCAGGCCTTTAAACCCAATAGCTGCAGCTTCTACATCGCCACAGCTGCACACATACCTGAGGGTGTTTAAGGCTGAGCGGATTTGTTTGTAAAGCTCAGTATCTCTAACCGGGATAAAGTGGGGTACATTTATGATGCTGGCCAGTCGCAAACTACATCTGCAGGCCTTAGTTTGCAAGCAGATAGTATATTTGCATTTACTGCTATAGTGCCACTTACTGATCTATATTCACTGATTTTTGGAAGCTTTTTTAACATGAATTTACATTATTTACCAGACGCTTTTATCCAAAGCAACTTCCATTACCTAACTACGGGGGGCAGTCTCCCTGGAGCAACTTGGGGTTGGGGGTCTTGCTCAGAAACCTAGTAGTGGTGTACTGAAGGTAGGATTCAAACCAATGACCTCTCGGTCCAGTGGCAAGTAGCCTATCTACTAGGCCTTTGTTTGTCTAATATGCAGGATATTAGGTTCAGTGGCAAAGCATTCAAACCATTCCTGTCTCCTTACTGCTGTGAATCAAAGAGCTACAATTCAACAGAAGTGACTGCCTGTATGAAGTGAACCACTACAATGTAAAGTAATTTAGACTACACAATTACATTATTTGACAAGGACTGTTTTCCTGTTTTTAAAAGACCAAAAGTTATTTCAATATTATCTAACTGACCTGTGACTGAACATACAAAATTTTTGTGTCGTAAAATATAACTCCAGTTATTTGATGAAAGAGTTCTTAATATCATTACTAATATGTGATATTAAAAGCTCAAGTATCCCTTTGTTTGTCTAATATATATGAATTTCTTAAGAATATAATAGTAAACATTTTGGTCACTCATGAATACTGAGCAACCCTGTGGTTAGTCACGAATATCAAGCACCCCTGGGAGATGTTTGTCTAAAAAAAGCGTTTATTTTTTATATATTTTTATATAAAATATAAAATGTCCCCAAGGCAAGTGACTGCATATTGAATGGATTGACATGGTCTTTGCATCTGACACCCATCATGTGACTAACCGAATACATAACAGGAGAGGGTGGGGGGAAAAAACACATTTTTTAAAAACTATTTAGTTCATGTAAACACACACAAAGGTGCAGTATTGTGAAAGTGATACTGTTCATTTTCTGTTCAGTTCATTTAATTCATTTCAAATAAATGGTGCTGTTGCTTGAATTTTTATTTCATGTTATAAAAAAAACAAACAAAAAAATGTTTCCCGGGCTATAACACCTACCTGGCAGTTTATAGATCCTGAAACAGTGTCTGAATATGCAGCCATGTGTGTGCATCCACTGACCTGACTGTTGATGTCGGCGTTGTTGTGCAATAAGAGGGAAACCAGCTCTTTGTGTCCTCTATCACACGCCCAGTGTAACAAAGCTCGACCCTGAAACAAACACATACTTTTAAAAGGCACAATTTATATAAACTGATCTGTCAGACTAAACACTCGTACGGTCCTGCCTGCCACACGAACATAAACAGGGCTATAAGAAAATCACCAAAATCAACCAGAAAAACTGCTGCTGCTACTGCTTCAGCTATAAAATGTACACTGGACCATTTTTATAAATAGAGCATGTCAAACTGTGCCAGAAAACCTATTTCTGCAAGGCTAATGGAGCTTCCATTCCCTGTTGGCTCCATCTAGCTCTGCAGTTTTACTACAAAACCAAAAATTTAAATATTGGACTCAATGAGCCATTTGATATTTTAAACCACTTCTTAAAATGAGGGTCTTCACTCATATGTTTAAAAAATGTGTTATTTACAGTAGAATAAAGACTTTCACCTCACTGTCTCTTTAACAATCAGGCAGTTAAATGCTGCTTTGGCTCAGTGGGTTTGGGGACAGTGGTTGGCTCTGGCTCTGAGGTAGTCTGTGTGTGTGTGTGTATGAGTGTGTGTGCAACTTCTTTAACCTGATGAATGAATCCCTGCCTCCTTCTTCACCTCAAACACAACCATCCATCGCATTCTGTTATGCACAGCTCTATAAAAGTTAACTTCACAATGGATTTCTCTCCTCCAGAGAAAAAAAAAATGTATACGCCACAATTTATAACTCCACGGCCTCCGGGCTAACGAGGTGATGGCAGGATGAGTCCCTCCAAAGAGAGGTGCATTGTGGGATGGGAGGATCAGGCATGCACCAGAAACAAATGGGCAGATAGTGGGATTTTGGTCAGTTGAGATTGATGAGACTTTGCAGACAGTAGTAAAATGACCCTTCTATCCGCGCTGAGCAGCAGCCCACTTCATTTTTCAGTGGAGGCCAATTAGATAAAGCAAACTCCTTAAGTTGAATTCCATGGTTTAAATCGTATCGATTGCCGTGGCTGAATGTTAAAATTGATATTTATGAGGGAGCCAGGGGCTCGCACACCGTCGGGTGTGAGTATGTGTGGCGTTTTTTTTAGGGAGGCTGTTCCCTCAGACTGTTCATCAACTTTTCATCAGACACATGGAGGAAAATTTCTCCTCCCTGTATTCTGTGGTCCAGGAGTTTTTCTCTACAAAAAAAACCCCACATCTCCTGACTGGTGGCTATTGAGGCAACTTGTATAACCTGTATCATAAAAAGGGACACTTCAATATCAGGTATTCCACTGGTTTAACCCCTTAGAATTATAATGACTCATTTACAGACCTTAAGGCTTCTTGCTACTAATTGTAACAACTATATATTACTCAGACAGAGACTGAAATATTTGAACCTAATGAAACCTGATTATTCCTAATTGGTTTGGTGGGGGCTGAACTTTGTGGAATATTTGTCAGGCTTGGTTCAAATGCAAATTTAACATTGTGGCATCTCAGACATAGACCATCACTCAGCTTAAACAGATTTGGCCAGTTTACCCAGCTTTGGTTCTCTAACCTATTTTATTTTTCTGCCCTACATACAAGACTGAGTGACTTGTTTTATTGGGGCCAAGGTCTATGAGGCTCATACTTGTACAATGCAAGACCAACAACAGACTTGTCTGGGGTTTAGACAGAATTTAGCCTGGATTCTAAACATGGTGCAGGTTAAATTTTAGCTCAAATATCAACAGCATTTACCATAACCCATGTACAAAAACACCTGTTATACAGAAGAATAATAATGCGATCAAGCTAACACTAATTTCTAATAGTTCATTTTAACTCATCTTTGACTTTATAACGTACGCATTTACGAGTGTGAAGGATAGAAGGACCATGTAAATATAAGGCTGGATCTTCATTGTAAACTTGCCTTAACTTTATTGGACTAGGGAGAGATTCAGACATCATTTTGTCTGGCCTAATATCTTCTTTCACACACAAGCATCTCCCACACTTGTCTGAAAATGTGGATACCATTTAAGTCTCACTAACATCCTCAGACACATACTTTTCTCTTCCATTACTCTAGAGTTTGACCTTCCGGTCCTAACCTAACCTATTTTATTCAGAAGTATGAGAGATTTTTTATGCTATCATTTCTAGAAAACATTGCTTTTGTGGAAAGCAACATATATAGAACTGAATTGAAAAAACTGAACTTGAATGCCTTCAAATTTAGGAACGATGATGAAGTCAAAGTTTTTCAACTTCGATTGAAAAGCAAGTACACAAACAAGAAAAAAAAATCCTCTCTTCAAACCCAACCTCTAGCTTTGGGTTACCCTAAGGTGACAGAAGGGGAAGATCTAGAAATCCCTATGCAGGAGTACAGGATTAGGAGTGACAGGCAGCTCCAGCGGTGTGTGTCAGGAGACTGAAAACACTTCATGGGGTGAACAGGGGTTAATTTGGGGGTAAACAGCAGAACAGAGCAGCATGGGAAATGAAGCTGTCAGCAGAGATAACTCCAACTGAAACAAGACATTTCAACCGATTCCTGTGTGTGTCTCTCTCCCCCCCTCTCAATTTCTCTCTCTCCCTCGGTTTTACCCTCTCTCACTCTCACTCACAGTCACACACACACACATGCACACACACACACACACACACACACACACATACACACACACACACACACACACACACACAC